>JABXWE010008976.1:0-63095 GCA_014611495.1 Limonius californicus | reverse complement strand
AATTCTTTTATTATCTGACCTGTAATTAAGTCATATCCGAGGGCCTTTTTGGGGTGTACTTCGTTTTTAATAACATTTTGCACTTCCTTAAGTGATATATGTTGTGTTGGTGAACTGGGTTGCTGGGGTTCGTTAAGGTATGTATTAATTTCCTCATCCTCTTCCCCGTTTTGTGTTGAGAGAGGTTTAAATACGTTCATGAGGTGTTCCGCAAAGGTTTTCGCTTTTTCCTGATCTGATTTTGCCCATTCACCGTTGGTCATTCTTATTGGCGGTATGTGTTCATGAGATTGCTTGAGCCTTTTAGTGGCCTTCCACAGTGCGTAATTTGTGTCGGCTGTTGATGTCATATTTTCTAAGTATTGTTTAAAGGATTCGTTTTCAAGCTCCGTTAGCAGCTCTTTTAACTGTCTGGCTGTTCTGTTGTACTTAGTTTTATCTTGCGGATGTCGCGACTGCTGCCAGATTTTTTTAAGTTGCCTTTTTTCGAGGATTTTCGCACGAATGCTTGGTGGGCAATAAGTTTTCTTTCGTTTATGTGTTTGCGTAGGCGTTGCTTCCCAGGTAGCTTCCTGGATTTGGTCAGTGAAATTTTGTACTTCCGTTTCGAGTTCATTTGTTGTTTTTAGTGATACTTTAAGATTTATGATGGTTTCGACTATTTGCTTGAAGAGTTTCCAGTCGGTATTGTGGTTGTGTAATTTAAGTGGATGTTCTTTTTGTTGCAATGCAGAGTAGATACTTGCTATCACAGGGGTGTGGTCCGAAGAGATGTCCTCATTGGATTCGATGCCTAGATATCAGGTTGTATGTTATATTATTGCGTATGAAATGATCACTATTTCCATTATAAAAATCAAGTGGTTGTGGTGTTTGTCTACTGTCTCTCATCTACTTGTTGCTTAGAAACAAAACAATATCTAGTAAACATTAATTAGTTGTTTCGAGACTCTGTTACATTTTCTGAGAGAATTAATGTTTTAAAATGCCCCCAGTAAGACAACGTAGAAATGTTAACCACATTTCTGATCTTGATAGAGGTCGAATCATCGGCATGAAAGAAGCTGAACTTTCTTTTCGTGAAATTGGTAGAAGGGTAAATCGGGACCACACTACAGTTGCACGAATATGGTCGGCTTGGTCAGAAGAAGGCATTCAGCTACATCGTGCAGCTGGTAGACCTCCACGTAGAAAAGTGCTACCTGTCACTTTCTTTCTAATCCTTTTAATTTATATTCAGCGACATCTATTAATTTTTCTCGATAATTCTTGAAAGTTAATATCTTGGAAGTATGATAACAAGTGACGGAAAAATAGATAGGGCAATCATGAAAGCAAGGGGTATAAACTACACACTAAATAAGACGATACTAGGAAAAAGGGTAATGAAATGAAATGAAATATTTACGGAAAATAGCAGTGAAAACTAAATGAGACCACATAAGAAGAGAGGACCTCCGAAGAAATATAGAACAACAACCAATAATGGGGAAAATAAAGAAGAATCAATTGAAATCACGTCTAAAAATGGACGAAGGTAGGCTAGTCAAGAAGATAATGGAGCCAAGCACGAATAAGAAAAAGAGAGAATGGACGAATTCATGGACAGATGAGATAATGGAAATAAGAAAGAAGAGTAAAATAACAATTGGACAAATGATGAACCGAAAGAAGTGGAGGAAGTTTGTAAAGGTTTAAGTAATAGAATACAAATTCGACGTTCCGTAAGTTCATAAGGATCAAGGAAAGAAGAAGAAGAAGAACTGATCAACTTATATTTATAATTATAAAAATTATTTACCCGAGAAAAGGTTACTAGTACACTGCTACCCAATAGTATCAATATATTACACCATGGTTCCTCTTTTTATAAAAATGTTAACAGCCGTTTGATTTTAAATATTTCTGAATATCATATTCAGGACCAAGCTGTAAATTTCAGCTATGCTAAATCAGTCTCTGACACATTTATTAGTTTGTAAACATTATTTTATAGAATCATAGGAGCAAAAATAATTCGGGGAGGATCTATTTATTTTAATTAATATGTTCTCTAGCGTGCACTCTTCAAGAACCTAGCTCAAGCCCGTATAAACATGTCATTAGCAGTTCACGTCCGTAACCAATATTTTAATTAGTTTGAGCATTTTAGCCTGACTCTGACACACAGTTAATTATACTACGAAAATAATAAAAGAAAATGGGGAAGCTTGAGTGCTTTTCTTTTACAGAAATCAAAATATTGAAATCCCCCATATCACTATTTAATAATAGAGCAACACTAATCAAAATCTAAATAAAACAGTATCTTTCTTATTGATTCTAGAAAGTACCCGTTGCTGTTTGAAGTCAAAATTAATCTTCTTATCCCTGCGGAATCAACGCCTATTTCTAAACAATTCTCAAAAACCCTTGACATACAGACGTTTTGTAAATATAAACATACTTTATAATTTTTAATAGAATGTGATACGGTTATCTGTTGTTCAGTTGGCATTCGACATTTCACAACTGACTGTCAGTAGTTGCTAATAGTAAAGAATCAGTATTTTCTGTGATTTCCTTGCTATATGTACTTTTTCATTGCAACTACACACAGATTAGGTCTTTTGAGTTAACATGCGTGTATTTTTACGATCCTTCTGGTTTTATTATTACAAAGAAACCCACAGATTAAATCAGAACACATTTAAGATTGAACGGTATCTTTGCAATAGAATTAGCATCAATGAAAATTAAAATAGAATACACGCTGAATCAAAAATCATTTAATATCGAATGTCATATAGTCAAACCTGTTTGCCTCGAACCTCAATTAACTGAAATCCAGTATTATGTATTCAAAATCCCTCTCTCAATAAGTCGAATATTATTTTCGTCCCATACCACGTCAGCACTATATTTGCAGTATAATTAAGATTATTGGAATTTGTAAATAATCAGTATTATAATGCTCTAGTGTACTATCTAGATGCGGCCGTTGAACATAAAAATTTCAAGAAGGTCTAAATTGGTGCATAAACCATTGGTGTGAGACAGAAAGCGCTACCAGAAAGAAGAATTGGATGAAACTATATGGTGTTAGAGAAATAATGGTAAATAAAAGGTTATGGAAGTGTTAATAAACTACGATCTGTGATAACATTAAAAAAAACTTCGCTGATGAGGTATAGTAAATACATTCCTATCGAAATATTAAACTGGGTCTTGTAAATTCTGTAGTTGTAAAATTCATTGTGTATATCCTAGCACTGCTCACAAATATTATAAAATTTGTTTGTTTGTCTGAATTTTTTTTTTATTAGCTAGCAGTATCCCATTGTTGGGCATGGGCCTCCCCCATAAGGGGAAAGATAAAGCTGACCTTACCAATATTTTTGGATAAATATCTTTACCACTTTTTCAAAATAAGGCAGTTTATAATTGTAAAAAAATTATTGAAATTTTCGTTGTACTTAAAAATAGTTTTAGCTAGAAAGCAAATGATATACATTTTAAAAGTTTATTTTCGTAGCAAAGTGTAGGTTACGATTACGTTAAAAACTGGACTGGAAAGTGAAAGCAGTAAAGATACGAATTTTTGAAACATTTGTTAGTAGCAATAGTATTTATACTAGTAAATTATTTCGCACAGTAGCAGATATTGCATATTAATTTATACAAAATTCTTCTTATGCTTCGGAAATTAAGAACATAACAAAATGTTATAGTAATTTAAATCTTAGGTCTTGAAATTTAAAACATTGATAAGTGGCACAAGGCACTTTGGCTTTTGACTATCCAAAAAAAGTTTACAGTATAAAATTCAATTTTCATCTTGCAATAAATCACAACGTCGTGATTTTGAAAAACTTTCACTTATCTGACAAGCTATCAACGTAAAAACTTCTCGGGCATAAAGTATCTAAGCAAAAAAGTTTGAATAGAACTGCCAATACGAGCTTTGTAAAAGCAGCCGGGGAATCCTAAGAATGGAACAGATAGGTAAACCACAAGAATTGTCACATCTGGCGAAAAATAAACATGTATCCACATACGTTAAAATCAATTTTGATCAGTTAAATGTTCAATAAATTAATCATGGGAAATTCTACTTTTTGTATTTTAATATCTTGCAGCTATCTATTCTGAATATTAGTGAAAATTTTTTACTGATAACAGACATGTATAGCAGTGGATTTCGAACAGCGGCAGCCGGATCTTAGTGAGACCACTTACATTAACTTACATATTTAGATTAATACGGTATTTCCAAAATACAACAAAAAATAAATACATAGGTCAGCTAGGTAGGCGGCTCAGAAAATATGAATAGGTCAGCTAACTTAGCGGTATACACTTCGTTGATGATTTTTTTACCCTAGTTTTCGTTAGCCAATTTATTCATCTTGTTGCCAGTAAGTTTATTCTTTAATTCAGGGTAGTTTTTAGTTGACTGTGTGAATAATCAGTGGAAATTTCATAGCTAGCAACGGTAGGGGTGATGGAAACTTTTCTGTTGAAGAAAATAGACCTACTGAATAGCATTAGCGGATTCCTGTCCGTCGTCTATGTCATTAGCACTATTAATCCACTAGTGATAGTTAGCTAAATCACCTTTCTCTACGTTAACCATTCCATTCGTACGGATTGCGCGTATAAGACAAGAGTGCGCCCGGACGCGGTTTAGGACAAAACAATTTAGTGAAAAGCCCACGAGAATTATTCAGGGGGGAGGACCAAGGGGGAGGACTGAGGGAGTACCACCGATCACCGGAACCAGCGACCACCTCCTACTGCTGCTGATGCTGGGGTGCTGGTTCGGCTCGATAGGCGGACCGATCAAAGGGGGCACGGCGGAGGTCAGCACGTACCCAACGCGGAACCCAGCAAAACGAGGGCTAGAGGAGGAGATCACTAAGTGATCAAGCAGTCTAGTATTGTAGTCTAGTCGAAGCTAATAGCTATTATAACGGTCCCGGGTGCGTACTCAAAATCCTATTGATGCGTAGCTTACTAACTACCCGGTGTTGCAACAGCGGTGCCTTGCGGTATACATTGCAGGCATGCTAACGTTGTGCAATGCCCCACCCGATCCCGCCCTATCCCGGAAATTCCTACCCACCTTACTGGCATGGGGTGGGCCTGGCGTATCCAGGATCGACTCTCGAGTCAGCTCCATGTCAGATGATGATGATGATGATGAACAGACATGTATAGCAAGATAGTTTCAATTGTGATCCATAGCACATATAGTGGATTTTTAATCATCTTGCAGAATTTGCTACTATGCGTGCAATTAATACATGTAATCCGTTAACCAATATTAACAAGCTTGTAAATTTCCAACAGAGGTGATTTTATAAATAATAATTGTGTAAATACTATAAATCTTTAATACTTGAAATTCATTTCGGGAACCATCTATTGAAATTCTATTTCATAATTTGTGGGTTCGAGACTAATGGCTCGGTTACTTGAGTATCTGCCTAATTATTAAAAGTTCACGGTTTAAATTAACAACAAATAGTTTTTTCTAATTATCTTCTAGCAATGTCTGGCCTTACCCAAAGAAAGTTTAGGTTCGGTAAAATTCCCCTTACGTTTATAATTTTTTTTCTATTGCTAAATGTTACATTTAGTTCAATATTACTATCTCGTCGTAGACTAATGAGCTAGTTATTTATGACTTAATTTACTATGAGTGCCTTATCTAAAGATTTTACCCATCGGCGATCCTTCATTACATTAAAAATCTCTACTGGGGTTATAACTGCCTCAAATAGGCAAAATTCAAAGATAGGGTGTACAATGGGCCAAATATGGCCTAAGTGAATATTAGGATGCTTGGAAAACTGCGTCCTAGATCTCTCTCAAACAAAATACAATAAAATACAAAATGCCTCATCCCTAAAACCAATACTCATAACAATAAGTTTCAATCGATCACATGGTGAAGAAGGAATGGTCAAAATACGAAGGTGTGAAATAGTTTTGAACTCTACTAGCATATGTTTTTTTAGGCTCTGCTTTCCACGGTATCCGGAAATTTGTTCGAAAAAAATTTGTTCGAGAGAAATTTGTTCGAAAGAAATTTGTTCGAAAGAAATTTGTCCGAAAGAAATTTGTTCGAAAGAAATTTGTTCGAAAGAAATTTGTTCGAAAGAAATTTGTTCGAAAGAAATTTGTTCGACAGTAATTTTTTCGAGGCCATTTGTTCGAACGGTAATTTGTTCGAACGGAAAAATATTCGATAGGGAATTTGTTGGAACGGAAATTTTTTCGAATCGAAAATTTCCTAGTGGGCGTTCGAAAAATATTCTCTTTGACAATTTTGAATATTCATCTAAAAAACGTAGATTTATCATCGCCTAAACAATTCTTAAGTTAGTTATGTGCAAGGAAAGTGATTCTTTTAGAACATTTTTCCATTCAAACAAATTAACGTTCGAACATATTACCGTTCGAACAAATTACCTCGAACAAATTACCGTCGAACAAATTTCTTTTGAACAAATTTCCTGGAACCTATCAACTATCTTTCACTATAACTTACACTACTTCAAAGGGTTTCAATTTTTTAAGTTTTCTTGTTAGTCCTGTGGTAGCTTCAGCTTTTTCCTGGGTTTGTGTGAGATGGTTCGGATGGTGAAGGTGCTGAGGATGTTGATTGTTGTTACCCTGTCTTGCTGTCTTGCTTGTCCAATAAGCCGCCCCTCGATGGTTGCGATGCTTGGTAGATGGCAGACTTCCTCGGAAGGGTGGTCGCGATCCAGGTGCAGCATCTTCCTGGCAATGGCTCTCTCCTGTCCCAGAAGCCTGGCGATGATGGAGGGAGCCGCCGAGCGGAAACAGGTAAAACGGTAATCAATGATGGGTCGGATTAAAAATTTGTAGGTGCGGATGAGGGTTTGAGGATGACAGCCTCTACCGAGTCTGCCTCGAAGTATTGAAAAGTCACCGCAGAGTTGCACCTCGTTCAAGCAAAGCTTGGCTTTGGGTTGCCAGTTCTGTGTTGAGGTGAAAGTGACACCCAGGTATATAACTGAAGGTGAAGGAAGCAGTGGGTTACTCCAGAGCGTGAGGTGGACTTCGCAGGGTTGGAGAAAACAGCAACGGTAGGTGCTGGGATGTCGAAACATGATGGTTTAGGTCTTATCGGGGTTTGGCTTTACTCTCCAGCGCTGAAACCAGAGTTCCAGTCTGTTGAGTTCCGCTGGAAAGGCGCTGGAAACTTGCTGGCTTGTGCGTGTTGTGACTCATAGGGCGGTGTCATCCGCATATTGAAAGAAATGCGGCGAAGGCTAACGAGGAATGGGTATGGCACAGCAGTACAACAGAAATAGCAGCGGGGAGAGAATTGAGGGACCCCGGCTCTGAATGAGGTGTTTCCCAGTACTGTGATTCGGTATTGACTGTTGTACATAAAGCTGTAAATAAGGCGGACGAAGGGGAGTGGGATTTCTGCTTGGATGGCCTTCTCCAGGAGACACTCATGCCACACGAAGTCGAAAGCTCTCTCAATGTCCAACATCACGGCTAGCATACATGACCCCGCGTTTAAGGCCACGGCAGAGTCCTTGTGTAATGGTAGTAGTAGATCGTTGGCGCTTCTTCTTGGGCGGAAGCCGAACTGTACGTCGGGAATGATCTAGTGGCCATCCAGTAGGAACCTCAGCCGGTCAGTGAGAATCCTTTCGAAGGTTTTTCCAAGCACATTGAGGAGGGAAATGGGGCGAAATGATGACGGGTCGGTGTGGTCCTTTCATGGTTTTGGAAGCACCACCACGTTGTCGGTGTGTTGGTACGGAGAAGTGACCTAATAGAAGACAACAGTTGAAGAGGAGCGTGATGAAGGTAATCGCGACTTCAGGGAGTTGACGAGGGACTGTTCGGGTTATGCAGTTTTCGCCGGGGGCGGAGTTTTTGCCTGAACATATGGCTGTCTGGACCTCTACCTACTTCTTCTATGAAGCTAAGGATTTCCGGGATGTCAGGGGGAGGGTGGACGACAGAGGAGGGAATTATATCTGTGGGAGCAATTTCTTGTAGATGTTGAATATGAAGGTTGATTCGGTGGAAGATTTGGGGTCAAATTGAGAGTCGGCCGGTACTTGGTGTGCCTGTTCTAGGGTGTTCGCGAATATTTCCGCCTGCGTTTATGGGTCTGTTAAGAAAAATTTCTTACTCGCCAAGCATCGCTCGCTGATCAGTTACTCGTCAAGCGATTTATTTTTAAAATAAAATATTATCTGCATGCATTTAGGGTATGCTGTTACTAATTCTCAAACTGTTTCGATTCGTCCAAGGAATATTGGTAATCAACGCAGGGTTACTTGTTGTGGTACATATTTAAATTTTCATAGACTAATATTTATTCCTCTATTTCTAATCAAATTAACGTGAATTGTATCAGATTTTTATTAGTAAATATATCAATTTTCTTAATGTATACGATCTTCTAAGTCTATTGAACTTGATACATTTTTAATAAACATCTACAACCATATACTCACATACACATAAATAAACATTTAGCAACAAACTACTTTTCTGAGTTCCCCTTGAATATACGAATATTTCCTTAAAATCTAAAAAGCTGGTTTTTGAAAGAAATTAATACTCTCCCTATACATACGGCGTCTGAAAATAAAAGTAAAAGTTTTAGTTAAAAAGCAAAAGATGTGTTAAATTTTTTTACAGATGAATGTACCTAACAAAAAAAGACTTGTTCTACACTAATGGAATTATACTTATAGTAGGTATTGCGAGCAAGTGCGCCGTCGAGCAAACGGATCGCGACCAAATGTCTTTTTCGCGAGCATCACTACCACCGAGCAATCGACCAATCGCTGGCGAGTATGTGGTGGCGAACAAATGACCTTGTAAACGTTAAAAATCTTGTATACACTGTGTTCTTAAAACAATAGGATATTGGAGAAGTATAATTCCTTTAGGTCAAAATTAAAATAAGCCCTTAAGAATATTATATAAAGCAATTTTTTCTATGCAACCTAAACAAATTGATAAAATCTGCCCCCGATAAGCTAAGTACAGTCTAAACGTTGTTGCCAATATGAGCTAACGCCGTACTTTTACATTTTTAGATTTCTTGTTCATAGCTTCCTGAACATTCTGATTATACATTAGAACATATAATTTAATTTTACAAGAACACGTATACTTCCTATCTTCTTCTTCTTAGAGTGCTTTATCTCTTACGAGACGTAGCGATATTTCCTATATATTAATAAATTTCAACATTTAAAAATCATATATAGATTTCTGCTAGTGTTCTAAATGAGGGTTGCAACCCTAGTGCTGCCATCTGGCAACTGACGTCTCTATCGTAAACTTTGACACTTTTGACGGTGTAGGTACTCAGAACGTTTGACGTACGAGGGCTATTTGTGTTGTTTACAGTAACTTGAAAAATTCATATCTGCCAAAAAATGAAATTAAATCGTGAACATTTTCTTGAGATTATTTTTTACAATTTTCGACGTGGATTAACTCAACAACAGTGCATCGATGAACTTCATTCGATTTTTGACAATGAAGCACCATCAAGGGTCAGTCAGTGTTTGTCGATGGTTTACCGAATTCAATCGTGGCCGTAGTTCACTCAACAACGAATTTCGTGAAGGTCGTCCAAAATCGGTTATTGTTCCAAAAAACATTGATGCGGTGCGTGAACTGATACTGCAAGATCGTCAAGTGACTTATCCTGAGATCGAAGTATCCTTGGATATTAGTGGAACCAGCATACATTCAATATTGCATGAACATTTGGCCGTAAAAAAGATTTCTTCGCATTGGATCCCACATAATTTGACAATCGCTCAAAAACAAGCTCGTTACAATTGGTCGCAAGAAATGCTCAACAAATTCAATCGCGGTGCTTCAAAACATGTGTATAACATCGTGACAGGTAAAATCATGGATCTACGCCTATGAACCCGAAAGTAAGTCGACTGTGTTGGTCTTCCAAAGTGAGCCAAACCCAACAAAAGTCGTTCGTGCTCGAAGCACTTTGAAGCCAATGGTCGCCTGTTTTTTCGGAAATACTGGACATGTCTCAACCGTACCATTGGTGCAACGTAGAACGGTCAATTCTGAATGACGGATCATTCTCCACAACGACAATGCGAACTCTCACACATCGGCTCGAACAAGTGACTTTTTGAGCACTCAAAACGTCGATTTGATGAATATATTTAACGGTTCTAACGTACTTCGTTGGCAAGGTGAGCAATACTAAGAAAATAATTCAGTAAAACTAAACAAATTACATTAGAAGAGCACAATTTGATCATTTAAATTTGAGGTGTGACTACTTTATAAAATATTTTACATTTTTCTGGAGCAAATTGATTTTTTTCAAATTCCCGAATTTTATCATTTATATAATACCTTCAGTCGCCTAATCAGAATTACTGAAAAGTTAATAATAAATCAGTTACAAACTATACTTAAGTATGTATGCTCTGTAGCATAAATATCGCAAATTTCCATTTACTGCAATAGTTACTTTTCGAATTATGGGTAAAAATAAAAACAACTCTTTAAGTCATGAAATCCGCGTGAATTCTTAAGAAAAAACTTTATGTAGGGGTATTGGAAATTTAGTGGACACTAGAGAGTGTTCCCTCTTTTAGGGACATTCTGTACAAGTGCAGCAAGAAATGAATAACAGCTTCTTTAAAACTGCCTGGACAGTTGCCCAAGAAATGAAAAAGTAAATCAAATACCAGACATCTACATAAATTTATTTTTCTTAAGTAGCGGCCGAGTTTCAGATTTCATAGATTACTACAAACTGCTACTGGTTAATTTACTATCTTCCTGTTGGGGCAGAGTAATTAAAAATATGATATTTAAAACCAACCAAAAGAATCGTAAAAAAATTTATTTATGTACTTATTTTCAGTTCCAGAACACTATAAAAAGACTCAACAATAATATTCAGCTCAACATTCCAATTTTGTAATATATGTTTTCTCAGGACCTTCGGTTGCTAAACATATTACCATCCATCAACTTTCTGACTCAATCAAGTCAATATGCAGAGCGTCAAAACGCCAAAAACATTTTGTAATTCATGAATTCCTAATATTCAAATTTTCCAATAACATTAGAAAGAAGGTAGTAGAAATTAGCACAGCCAATCTTATATACCATATACAGTGGTGTGAAAAAGTACTGCATCACCAAAGTGTGTAATTGTTTCTTGAAAAATCGATTTAAATGTCTTGTCGTTACTATGTCATTTATTTATCTGCTTACTCTGATCTTGAAATTCTTTAGAAAAATTGATGCAGACATTGTTGCTTAAATCATGCAATCAGTTATTCTGAAATATAATGGTGATTAGGTGATTAGATATTACTAAATGCTCATCTAAAACTCATTTGTATGAGAAATACCTTCTGTATTCTATTACATACACCATACACTGAATTTCGGAATATTATTTGAGATTTACATGTCGTCAAACCGGCACCATAGCCTCGCAGAAAAAACAGATGCAATCATTTTCCATCACAACGAAAGCTTCCACCCATGAAGTCGCTAATAAAGTGCAGTGCAATCAATCAACCGTCGTTCGAGTAATTATAAAGTAAGTCGAAATTAAAAAATTCAAGATAAACCCCAGAGTTGCTGACCGAAAACTACGATGAGAAGAACCAGTCTGGCTGGTTGATTGGCCAGCACAATCCCCACACTGTAACCCAAAAAAAAACTTGTTGCAAAGTAACTCATAGCATTTCGAAGAAAAAACCGACAAAAAAAGTGGATTTAATCGCAGTCGATATCAATGCCTAATTTCACAGCATCTCAAAGGAAAAAAAACTGGAGAGTTGCATGCCAAATACAAATTAGTCATTAAGAACAAGGGCTGCTCTATAAAGTAATAAATTATCTCAATATTAATCAGCATATTTTGTAATATCGCAGGTTTCAATTTGTGAATACCAAACTGTAGGTAATTTTGAAAAAATGTTTCATTTCAAATTGTTTTTTCTTAACAAGCTAAATTTGATCTGTTAGCTTTACTACGTTACTGTGTTTGAATGTCTGTGTGGGTATATATGCTACGAGTAAAGTTAGATTAACGGCTAAACCTAGGATTACCCGGATAAACTGCATTCTACCCACGAGACATGGGTAAAGTCCGAATTACCCAGGTAAACTGCGTTCTACCCGCTGTCGCTTGGTTAGGTAAGGTTAGGTTAGGTTAGGTTAGGTTAGGTTAGGTTAGGTTAGGTTAGGTTAGGTTAGGTTATGTTAGGTTAGGTTAGGTTACGTTAGGTTAGGTTAGGTTAGGTTCGGACTTTAGCCATGTCTCGTGGGTATTACGCAGTTTACCCGTTAATCTAACATTACCCGTAACATATACATTGTTTGGCTAAACAAGCATTTAAAAATACCAATTTAATACAAGTTTTCCTCAATTCCTCAAGTGATGCAGGGCTTCTTCACACCACAGTATTTTATATATTCCTAATACTTCAACCTTCTCTTTTCGAGTCTCTCTTTTCTGTCCCATTTTCACTAAATGTTTTACAAATATTTCCATCTACATGCTCTTCCGCTCTCTGACTGTGTAAAAGCAACTAAATTAAAAAAAAGAAGATAATACTAAAACTTTTCAGAAGTTTATAATTCACGTTTTTGTGAAAATTCATGATATATACACAACTGAAATTGTAATTCATACCTAACACATAAATAGTATTTTGAAACAACCTCTACCGCAAAAAATAATGTAGTTGATTGCAGTACAAAATATATTTAAATATTACTATGGTGGCCTCTACCACTCAAAAGCTAAATATGCGCGGAACCTTGTAGAGTGAATTAAGAAATCAAAAGCAAATCTAATTCAGTAAAATATCCTATTTAAAATATCGTAATTACGGACATTTTCGGATACACCGGAAGTGGAGTTCTATATCATGTTACTTCAGAAATGAAGTAATTGTATGAAAAAGTTTCACATATGCATTGTAATAAATGGGGTGTACATGAAATTGATATTACCCAGTATATATACAGTAAAACTGTTTTATTACCCTAGATTCCTGATGCGATTACCTTCACTAAAACTGTCAAGGTCAGTTTAGTTAAACTACGTATTAATCTCCAATGTTGACAAAGGAATTTACTATAGATGAACTTTTTGATCCCTCTCGTATAAATTTTGTGTTGCGAGTGGAGCAAATCGATAATTAAGTTTCAGTGGACAACCGAGCTTTCATCATAGAATATGTAAATACTACGTGGTCAGTGGCGTACCCACCGGGTGTTTTGGGTAAGCAAATGGTAGGAACACAGTCAAATATAATGTGCAAACAGTATGTGATTTTTTAATACTTCTTTTCCTGTATAGTTGATTTATCATTTACATTCCATGTAATGAGTTTGCAAAACAGTATCTGTTTCTTTTTTAATTTTCATTAACATTGACATAAAATGTTGGCCTAATATTTTGCCGAATTATATTTAGTGACAAATTTTCATAACCATACGTATAAAAGTGCTTTACACATAGGGATTATCGTACAACATAAGTCACTCTAGATGCAGTCAAATTAATAATCTTCATACAAGGCGCCTTCACGCTGGAGAATTCCTACATAACCTCACTTCTCTATTGGATTGTTTTCATATACGCAGGGTGTTTCAGAATTCCGTTCCGAAACATTAGGGGCATATCGAACTCCTTAAAATAAGTCAAAAATTCTAAATAAACATAGGTCGAAATATATAGGTACCCCTATAGAGTTAGGGTGTGTGGTGGTAGCTCAGCGCTCGCTTTCTGAGTAAAACGTCGATTCTGGCTGGGGTTCGAAACCTAAGCATTACTACGCAGATTTATAAAAATCTTGTCTGCAACCCACCGCACACAATTTCCCAACGGTGCGGATCTTAATGCTAAAAACATTCTCTGGAATTTCTGTCCTTCGGATTCGACGTTAAACTGTAGGTCCCCTGTGTTTCTACCTTAGGGCTGAGGAGGAACACGAGGCAAAGAACAGGTCGATGTCCAGCAATCGCAAAAAAGGCTGTTAATGATAAAGTTAGGCCTTCCAGTTTTCAGAAGCAAAATGGTTTTCTTGAACGTCCCTGGAACTAATGAAGCTATTATTAGCAAATTTGGAACATTTATTACAGCTAAGAAAGACCTTATTTTAAAAAACCCAAACCTACTAGAGGGGATTTTTCTAAGGAGTTGGGGTGATTTTCACCCTCAAACGTTTTTGGGTGCAGGTAAGCCAATTTTAATTTAAGGCAGTTTATTTAATAGAAAAATTTGTTTCACACATTTTGTTGTTTCATAATGTTCACAGTATCACTCTTTCTCAAGTAACATGTAAAAACCACATTGCAGTTTTTTACTTCGTTGGATTAATGGTATTTCTGTTAATAGATCTAGTAGACCTCAATCAATAAAATTCACATTGTTGGCAGTTTATTGTTAATTTAGTCAAAAATTTAAATGACGGCCCTTTAAATATCCGGCAAAATGTGTGGTTTATGCACGACGTGCACGATGTGCTCCAACACATTTTCCAATGATAGTGAGAAATTAGTTGAATAATGCATTTAGGTAAAAATGAATTGACGAAGTGGAGGCCTAGAGCTTGGCCACTTAGGTCGCCAGACTTAAATCCCTCGGATTTTTACTTATAAGACCATCTCAAAACCTCTTCTAGAGGGTTTTTGGTTAATTTAATGAGTATGCCTCTCTCGGAACGGTATTCTGAAACAAGCTGCATATAAATTACTGAGAAAATTAGACCTAGACCCAGTTTACCGTTGATGGCAGTTAAATTAAAACGGGCAGATAGGTTAATATAATCTCATTAATATATATTTGTTCACTTACCAAGGAGAAAAATGAAATTTTATTATGAAGTTATTAAAACATATATGGTTAATTTTCACTTAAACACAACGTAATCTGCATCTGATTGTAAACAATACTAAGTTAATTTACAGGCGCTTAAAATGAAACAGAAATGTGGATGGAAGCAATTTTTAACATTTACTGCATTAAATAAAATGCTGCTATATATTTTTTGCTGTTTCTCACTTGTTTATTTTTTTTATAGTACGGTTAGTGCTAGTGGGTGCTTTTCTTGTGAAATACTCATATAATTAATAGTAGTAAAACTGTTAATTACTACAACAACACCTCAGCTTAACAGAAAGTAATGTTCCATACCTATACTATGAAGAATTCGACAATTTCACTAGCTATGGTAAATGTAAATTGGGTTGCGTCAACCGTATTTAAGGGGTGATAACTTAGTTGGCCCACCCTGTACATATCACAATAATATTTATTATTTTATTTGTATTTTATTATATATAATGCCAATAGTTCCCTTTTCTCCCACCATTATGTTCTAAATCAAATGCCAATAATTATTAATTATAAGTCTGTTTTAAATTGTATATCAGTAAACGGAATCTCTATAATCAGTGAAAGTATAGTCTATGTATAGTCTAACAACAATATGTTGTAACGCCCAGATAATTGACTTTCTGGTATGTATTAATAGAAGGTACTTCTACACATCCTTCTGCGAAATTTTTTGTTCAACAAAAATGTTATTCTGTCCTGTATTTGCCGTTACTAATACGTCATGATTCCTACATAAGTATATTTGACAGTTCAATATGCGTATACAATTAAAACTATTTAGTACATTTTAGGCTCTATCTATGTTAATAATCTGTATACAAATTTTTAGAATAATTGGTTTTGAGGACTGGGCTTATTTAAGAAAATTTCTTCTCTACGCTACTGGTATGACCTGTGTTTTCAGTTAAAAATTGTAAATGAAAAAACTACGTATCAAATGCAGATGATTACGTATGCAAAGCCATACGGCAAATCCTCTTCATACAGACACATAATTTAATTTTCACACACCGCACTCATCTTTTCACATTTACAGTGATGCCGATGCGCACAGTATTTGCATTCAAAATTTCCATCATTCCATTTGCACTGAAAAATTTAATACCCGGGGTGCTCGCCCCTTTGCTATTTGCAGCAGAATAAACATTTCCTCAAATGGAATAAGGAAATCCTCGTTAATGCCTTTGCCAATGGCCACATTGTGTAAAATACTGCTTTTGACGCGGTTATCAATACAAGCTCTTGTTGAGCAGAAGATGAAAGGCGCCGCTCAGAAAGGTGACTTGACAATGATTTTCCAGTCAAAGTACTTATCTATTCTAATCCGCCTTAAGTGGCATGAGTAAAGTTGCAGCATCCCGTAGTGAGAAGGCGTGGGTGGCACTCCATGGGCCGGTGTATCACTGGTTTACGCTACGTGTGGGGCCCCATCGATTTCTAGCGGGATTTTAAAAAGCAAGGTGTTTCTTTTTGCATTTGGATGAATTATTATAGCAATAGAAGCCGATGCCACCTTCATACGTTCCGACAACACATTTTATTTTAAATACTTTATTTCCTCATAATATAGCGAACTATTTAAAATTATATATGAAAGGAAATGTTTATAACAAAAAGTAAAAAAATTATAACCCGTTTCAAGCTGAAACCATATTAAATATGAAATCAAAACTAAAGCTACATATTAACAAATTACAGCTACCAGCTACCAGCTACCAGCTAAGGAAAGTACTTTTTAAACCAATGCAACAATAAGAAATAGAAAAAGTATAACATTCTACAAAATACTAATTGAAATCATTTGGCTTTTGTAAATTTATTTAATTATTTAATGACTTTTAAGATCTGTAGGCTTATAACCTCAAAAACCAATACATTTTATTATGAAAACCCAAAACCGCAAGCAATAAATATCTTTTCGATCTAATGGTATAATAAGAAGCACTTCTGTCAAATTCCATAGTTTCAGAATCAACACATACAAGATTTAAAAAAAATCACTACACTATGCTATGGTTGCTGCGTGCTCTACGGCATAATTTCCAAAATTTTTCATAAAGTTAAGCGTAAGAAATAAATCAAGTGACTTTACTTCAGTTAAATCATCTCCGGCTCTTAATAATATAACGTAATAGTTGTCAAGTACGTCAGTTTCAATTTCTGTAAGAGCTTTTACGCTAACGTATAAAGTTAGTTAGTAGTCTAAATATATAATTTTTAATTTAAAAATAATTTAAATTTAACGTAAAAATTTACTTCGAATTACTTCAAACGTCTATGAGGACTACGATATCTAATAAATAGTAATGTGCAGCTGCGTTGGGTACAATTCGCCGCACGCACATTTCACCGATCGCTATTCGCTGACCATTATTTGCCACTATAGTCGGGGGAATTGATTCATTCGAGATGCGCGCGTCACTAAACGAATGCATTCGAGAAGTTATTATCATTCGAATGAATTAGTCGCATCTTGGAGATGAATGCATAATCTAATATTTTGTATGTCTTATTTGACGGGTGCGAAGTCCGCTGTCAGGTAAAATAACCTGTTGAACTAAGATGAGCGGCCACATGTTCAAGAAGCCAGTGACCAAAATCAAGTACCGAATTAAATGTAGCTACCAAAGTACAATAATTAAACCTCTTTGCAGTTAACTAAAAATCAACATTTATTTACCAATATTTTACATGTTTAATCTCAATATTCAAAATATAAATCAAAGACAAGATAGCTGGAAGATT
This sequence comes from Limonius californicus, assembly GCA_014611495.1. Lineage (NCBI taxonomy): Eukaryota > Metazoa > Arthropoda > Insecta > Coleoptera > Elateridae > Limonius > Limonius californicus. The sequence goes on along the minus strand of JABXWE010008976.1, from coordinate 45,436 downwards.
ATTATTGCATCCAATTTGCACGAGAAATTCAATTTTATTATTTTATATTCAAATATTAAAATAATTATATTTCTACTGAAATACTAATAACTAAAAATGCAGTGTTAATTATGTATTTCAACTAATTTGAACACAAAGGTGAATCAGGAACAAAGTTTAAAATAGGTTCAACACAAACCGGAGTGAGTCACGAACAAACTAAATATCATTTTTTTTATCATTACTAAATAACATCGACTGAAAGATTAAATTTCAATTAGTTTCATATTTTGCACACAATTAAAAATGACTGAAATAGACAAATATTATTGCATTAAATTAACATGGACCAATTAATTTTAATAAAACAGTTAAATCACTGTCGTCTTCATATTCCTGGTCTTCACTGTCCAATGAATCATCACCCAAATTAATTATTAAAGGTTCCACCTCATCAACTATAATTTCACGATGCCACCAAGCTTTTATAAGATCTTCCGTATATTGTACACAATTTTTCCATTCATTTTCACCGCGTTGATTTAAAGCTTTTTCCCACATTTTTATAACTTGCTAATCAGTAAAACCTTCGCGCCCGATATGTTTGTCGAAGTAGCGTTTAGTATTCGCCCAAATTAATTCTATTGCATCACCTGTTTTGGAACCCCTGAACACTGTAAGTGCTATCGCTTTTCGTTTTACAAACACCGCAGTGCATTTCATAAACTTCAGAGCGGCAATCTGCAAGATTTGCGCTCGCTCTAATAGCCTATATGAACTAAGAAGCTAGAAAGAGAGCGATATAACTATACAAGTGCTGTGGTGGTTCGTACTGCGAAAGGCCACCCGTCAAATAAGTCGAAACCCGACTATACATGTTTGGCCCCAGATACACCAGGTACAACACTCTGGGACATGTTTTGCCGCGGTACGGTTAGCCGCAGCACGATTCGCCGCTGCAGACGAAATGAACTCTCTCTTTTTCTAAAACGTTCATTTTCTTTCTGTATGTTTATATGTATGCAGTGGTCAATATTTCCTATACGACCAATATATTTTGATAAAATTTCAGAAGAGGAGGGTATTTTATACGCTAGTTACAGCTGCAATTTATTTCGAGAAGAGTTAGGGGTAAATATATGTAAAGTGAGCGAGCTAATCTAAATCACTTTTAAGTTGTTTTATAATAGGAAACCAAAGAATTTCAAAATATTTATAATTACCGTTATATAAAAATTATATATCAACAGATCCAAAAAAAGCTGATCCCCAGCCGGCTGTGGAATGAAAAGTCACGTCTTTTCTAGACTAAAGGAACGTTTATAATGTCAATTTCAGGTTAGGTTGTGTTAGCTGGAATTAAATAATAATGAAACTCATTTTTTAGGAACAGAAATCCTTTATTGAGCAACAGTAAAAGAAATGAATAAACCTGAACTAATGTAATGATCACAACAAATGTTGAAAATGTCTACCTTCTTCCTCCAAACATTTCTGAACTCGTCTTCTTATACCTTCAAAAACATTTTGTAATAATTGAGGTGAGTTGTTAATTTCTTGGCAGTTTTCTTCAATTCTAAGTTTCAGTTCGTTTAAATCATTAACTGGAGTTTTAAAAATGGTGTTTTTCAAATAGGGCCATAGAAAAAAGTCCGAAACAGTAATATCACAAGAGCAAGGGGGCCAGGGTGTTGCAGTATTCCTACTAATGATTCGGTCATCAAAATATTCGCGTAAAAAATTAATTGTATCTGCACCTACATGAGCTGTTGCGCCATCCTGTTGCAGGAAACCATCCCGTAGCTCATCATCCTGAAGTTCGTTTAAGAAATCTAGCAATAATTCATTCCTGTACCTGGCTGCAGTTAGCGCGCGTTCGAAAAATATTGGTCCAACTAACCTACGACGACTCATTCCAACTCAGACTCCTATTTTCTGTGGATGAAGGGGAGCTTTAATTGTAACGTGTGGATTCTCGCTACTTCAAATCCGCATATTCTGTGAATTAACATACCCATTAAGTTAAAACCAGGCTTCGTTGGTAAAAAAAGGTTAAATTTAACCGCTCATCATTGAGGTTATCCAAAAACCAACGACAAAACTGAACTCTTTTTGGATAATCCTGTTCTAAAAGCTCCTGAACGGAAATAAATCGGTATGCATGCAGATGCAAAGCTTGTCTCAATATTCTGCGGCATGTACCGTAACTTAAATCATCAACTTGCTGGCATAAATGTCTAATTGGTGTTTTTGGAGCCTGTTCAATTCGTTGTCTTACAGTTTTAATTAAAGCAGGTACTATCTCCTTTGGCCTACCAGACCCTTCTTTCATTCCAACACTTCCAGTTTCTCGAAAATTGCTGACTAAATTCTTAACCAAAGCATAAAATTTTCAGTATGTAATAATTTTATTGGGATACCTCTCTCGGAATTCCACAAAACAAGGAGGAATGGAATAGGTCCATTCTCCGTCAACTTGAAAGCCGTTCCGAAAGTAAGATTCAATAATGAATGCTCTTTGAAATGTATTAAAAATTATTTTAACAATCTATCAAATTCGTATCAAAAAAAGATTACTAATTTATCTGATATCATACACATTCCTTTGGTCTAGTAAAGACGTGACTTTTCATTCCACAGTCCGCTGAGGATCAGCTTTTTTTGAATCTCTTGATATTAAGTACCGGGTTTTCAAAGTCCCATCAATCTACAGCTGATAATTCAATTTAGATGAAACTTTTGTTTCTTGAAAACCAGTATGCAATTTTGCAATTGAGTGTTATATAGGACCTTAATACAAAATGATTGAATTTCTACCAAATTTCTTATCTCTAAAAGTAGGTACTTAAAATTCTTTTAACTTTTACTTTCTGAAAAAAATATGAAATACTAGAAGGTATCCGTGTTTAAATGCTTTTACTTAAAACCGAAACTTTATTATCAAGCTACCCTCACATGGTATTGCTCGGTATAATATAAAAAAATTGAAACCAATTTTCTTTAATGTGTAGTTATTTAACAGCCTTTAAACACCACTATTAAAATGCTGTTAAATTTTAAAAACATTCTCATCGCTCAATCATCCTTAAATCAATTATCATAAAACTTAAACTATTTAATAGCTCTGTTGAATTCACAACAACCAGTACAGAAATTGCTATTGGAACTAAAGTGCGGACGTTTTGATAATATCACGTACAACACATCATTAATAAGAACACAAAAATATAGATGTGGAACAGCAGCACATAACAAACGTAAAATAATTTTACGCTGATAAATTAACTCCTATATAAAATGTGTCATTTAATGATGACAGTTTTGTCATTTTGACAGCGATAAAAAAGGTGCATCCTTTTTTATCACCGATAAAAACGCCTGTTCCTCATAACCAGACTACATCTAGTACGCTTACGTCACTTTAATGTCTGCCCTATCAATTATAATTATTAAGGATTGTTGATACTTGATACTCAAACATACAACATGAGTCGTTTTGGTGAAGTTTCGACTCAACAAATAACAAAAAATATAGAAATATCAATTCAATTTAATTGTATCAATAAAGATAATTATTGTTGTTGTTCATTCATATATTCGGTCGTTAATTTATCTTGCCAAAAAACACTCGAGCTTTTCTTTTATGGATAAATTTCTTTTTAACTCAAAATTTTTCCATCAGTAATTTTGCTCGAAAAACTGACATTTGACAAAATCGCTCGACCTTCGGTCTCGCGATTTTGCCATGTCAGTTTTTCTCGTAAAATTACTGATTTGCAAAATTATTTCGTTACAAAAAGAAATTTATCCGATAAAAAAAAAAGCTCTTGTGTTTTTACTGTTGAAAATAATATTCCGTTCTTGGCGGCGACTCGTGTCGCGGCGAATCGTGCCGCGGCGAAGCAGGCTTCTGCAAACGGACAAACCTGGATGGATTCTATAACATTTCTGTTAAGATGTAAAATAGTTAGTAATACTGAGGGATGTACTAACGTCGTGTTTACCTATCACTACACTGCAGTTTTTAAAAGTGGCTATAAGAATGGAGTGTGCATACAAGACTGCCTCTACAAGAGCCATTCAAGTGGTAACTTGCAGTATACCAATTCACCTGTTAGCACTAGAGCGAACGCACGTAAAGCACGCAAACAAAGAAGAACAAAAAAATATTGCAAGAGCAGCAACTCTACAAAAATGGGAAGAAGAGTGGGCGCAAGCAAGGGTAACCGTAGGATAGACAAACAGACTCATGCCCAAAGTAACACCATGGGTGACCAGACAACACGGCAAAACGGAGTATTATTTAACCCAGTTCCTGACCGGCCACAGATTTAAAAAATTCAAGACGAGAGCTGCAGGTACTGCGGACAGATAGACATACTGTACTACACCAGGTGGAACACAACAAGACAAGAGGCAACCAACGCATCCGATGCAGAACTGGCGCCGGATAATATAATAGACTATATGCTAGACAACAACACAAAATGGAAGACTATCGAGACGATAACAACCAAGCTATTAAGAGAAAAGGAAGCAGAAGGAAGAAGTAGATAAGGAAAACAGGACATGGATCGCAGGGAAGTAATACGGCAAGGTGGTCCCGCTGTGATCCATGGAACCGAGGAGGGGTTTTAGCCGGTTAAACTCCAGCACTACCCCGACATAGAAAAGCGCCGGGAGTGCATGATGCATTTCCCATCATGAAAAATAAGTGTTTGCAGCACATCTAAAGAAATAACATTCCTCCTCCTCGACTCCGTCCATCTTTACAGATGAGTGGTGATTATGGTTATTAGTTCTCTTCAAGTTGTGCTGTAACTCTTCTGATGGTGTCGCGCCAACGTTCTCTGTTACCGGTATTCCTTACTGCCTGTTCAACATTGGTATTCAAAAGAGTTTCAATTGTGTCCATCCAGCAGGTTGGTGACCTTCGTTTGCCGTTAGGTTTTCCTTGGACCATGAGCTTTTCGAAGTCATCTCTGCGAATGATGTGGCCAAAGAATTTCAGTATATTGGCATATATAGTGGTAGAAAGCCTCTGTTTAGATTTTATTTCATTTAATATGGAAACATTTGTTCTACGTGCTGTCCATGGAACTCTGAGCATTCTTCTCCACACCCACATTTCAATGGCCTCTATGCGCCGACGGTCAGCAGTCCGGACCGTCCAAGTTTCTGATGCGTATTTAAATATAGAGAATACCAGAGTTTGAACAAGGTTAATTTTGGTGTTACGTGTAATATTGTGGCTTCTCCAAATTTTCGTTAGTTGGGTCATTGCTGATCTGCCTAATTGGATTCGGCGCCGAATTTCGGGCTCGCAGTTGCCATCGTTGGCTATAAGTGCTCCCAGATATATTATTTTTTCTACAACTTCATAATTGCCTGTGCTACCGATATTATTAATAGAAATATTTTATAATATACAGGGTGTCCCAAAACTCCTGGGACATAGAGCTACCACGTATTCTAGAGGTCAAAAGAAGTCGATTGGACCCAACTTTGTCATATACCAAAATGTACCGTTTGCCCGTGAGAGGAGTTCAAAGTTTACTTAAAAAATCACATTTTTGTATGCTGTTCAGAAACGTGTGAACCAATTTTAATGAAATTTGGTACCTGGGCACTTCAAAGGAAGCCACTACTTTCAGTAACGAAAGAAACCCAAAGAAAATTGGAGAAGGGTTAAAACCACCCCCACCCCCTGATAAATTTGTTCAGAATTTTTTTAAGGATGATGATACGATTCTATGTTTTTTTTTAAGGTGAAGACTTATTCATTAGCTTCATTTTTTGACTCTTGTAAAAACTCCGTAATTCGTATAGTTTCGAAGAAAAAAAATGTTTACTCAAACACTGATAACCGATATTATTATTGCAGGTTTAATTGTATTACAAAATTTAGTTGGCCGTAGACACAAAAATAAAACTTTTTTACAACAAATGTTTAATGTGACCTCCACCTTCATTGATGCAGAGGTCAGCACGACGTAAAAAATTGAAATGCACCCTTCTTAAAACATCGTCGTTTTCTCGTAGTGCATTTACACCATTTTGAATTCTGTCCCACAGTTGTTCAGCATTATTAATTTGTACCTCGTATACTTTTGTTTTTAACGCTCCCCATATGAAGAAGTCACAAGGATTTAAATCTGGAGACCGCGGTGGCCATTGAATGGGTGCTTCTTGTCCCCTACCAAACCATCTACCAGCAAATTGTTCATTTAGATATTCTCTTACGGCACGTGCAAAATGAGGTGGTGCACCGTCGTGCATGAAAAACATGTTTTGACACAAATTAAGGGGCAAGTCTTCTAATAACTCCTCTCACGGGCAAAGGGTACATTTTGGTATATGACAAAGTTGGGTCCAATCGACTTCTTTTGACCTCTAGAATACGTGGTAGCTCTATGTCCCAGGAGTTTTGGGACACCCTGTATTTAATGAAAGTCATTAATTGAACTATGTCTTGCAACTCGTGTAAAACAAGGTAGCTTCAACTTACATTTAAAAAAAATTGTCTTTAGAAGTTAACAATAATATTTTTAAGCTAAACCGGCCAGAGAAACGCCCTTTTCACTTTATAACTTTCTGATTTTCCATACTTTCTTTATACTCGTATGTATGGATGCGATTGGGGCGTAACATTTGAAATTCTAAAACCTACAGTACTATTCCCAGGTTCAATAATAATGCTCTGGGAAGAAATAAATACCATCTAAAAATAGACTATACGGGTATATTTTTTGTAGTATTTTTTTTAGAAACATATTTCAGTGCAACATTTTGTGGAAAATATGTGATGATTGGAAACAGAGCTTAGTTACAATTATATCCCTTCCTTTCTCTCTCTCTCTCTCTTTCCGGTATCATAAGTGCTGTCGGTCCCTTCCAGTTCCCAGAAGATTTCTACAATGATTTCAATTCAACCATTCTCCTTGTTGTATATTTATTTTTTCTATTACTGTCTGCATTCCTTGGAGCCAGCTCTTCCTTGCTCTTCCTCTCTTTCTCTTTTCGGGGGGAATCCATTCCATTGCAATTCTTGGTATTCGCCCCTCTTCCATCCTTTGCACGACGTACCAATTGTCTGTGTTGTATTTCTTCTACAACAACACTGTTGATACCCATCCTTTCCTTTATATTCTCATTTCTCACTCTTTCAATTCTTGATACTCTAGCAGCTCTTCTCAGACAGTCCATTTCTAACACTCTCATCTTACTTTTGTTTAGTTCTGTCAGTTGCCATACCTCTGCTCCATACAGTGCTACACTTTTCAACATAGTGTTGCATATTTGGATTTTAGTTTTTCTTGTTATGTCTTTATCCCAGAGTATACTATTCATTGCACCAATTACTTTTTTACTCTTTTTATTTCTTTCACTTATTTCGCTTCTATTCTTTCTTTCTTCACCTATCCTCGTTCCTAAATAAGTACACTCCTCGCATCTTTCTATTACCTCTCTCGTGTCCAATTATAATCCTCTTGTTAGTGCAGTTCCTAGTGGCAAATATTTTGTCTTGTCAATGTTCAGTGTTAAACCCCATTTTCCGTATTCTTCAGTAGGTTCCTGGTCACATACTCTGCGTCATTATCATCATTATTGTGTCTCCTATAGGTATTCCCGTTCCGCTGCATTTCCTTTTCCATTCTCTCAATACTTCATTCTCAGAAATTTTAAATAACGTTGGCGACAAGGGGAATCCCTGTCTCAACCCCTTCGTTACTCCAAATTTTTGGGTTCATTCCGCTTCATTCTTGACTTTGGCTTTCTGCTATTCTTCGTACAAGTTCCCCGGATTCAACCAGAGTTTTTTCTATTTTTCCTTCTAGTACTTCCCACATATTCTGTATTGAAACATTGTCATATGCTTTTGCTAGGTATAGCATGACCAGGTGTAATTCTCTTCCCGTAGCCTGTTCCTTTTGGATTATTTGGGATAATGTGAGAAGGTTGTCTAAGCAGGACCTCCCAACTCTGAAATCGCTTTGTTCTTCTGTTTCTCTATCTTTGTATTGTTCTTCGACAAGATTTCTTATGATTCTGCTGTATATTTTACTAAAACTATTTAAAACCGCAATTCGTCTATAATTGTCGCATATATCTTTTCTTCCTTTTTTGTGTATGGGAAATATACAAGCTGTTTTCCATTCCATTGGAATATCATCTCCATTTATAGATTGATTTATTAATATTGTCAGAAGTTTGATCATCTTCTCCGTTCCACTTTTAATCAATTCGTTTGGGATTCACCTTGTCTCAGGCGCTTTTCTATTTTTCAATGTCTTTACAGTTTTTTCTACTGTGCTTTGTGATATTTCTATCGTTATATAATTTGCGGTATCTTGTTGGTTTTTAATTTGAAATCGTGGACTATTATATACGGTATCGTAATATTCAGTAGGTTTTACATTATTTCTCTATTATTAGTAATTTTTGAACCTATTATAACTAAAGACAATTATTGGTTTCATTTTTTAAATTGAGTTTAAAAAAAATTGGTATTAAAAAAGATATTCAATTGCTTCAGCAAATAATTTCCGTTTATAAATTTACACACAAATAACCATACATTTAACAAGCAATAGATAAACAACTTATGTTTCAAACATTTAAATATGAAACATACAAAACGTGAATGGACACTACATTTCGAAGTACAATAATACTTCGGTATTAACCGTTCCCGTCCATTTCACTTTCTGGATAACGTATAACTCTGGAATTGATTATTGTATAATCTCTAAGCTGCCTGTTTCCGCAAAAATGTAAATTCAATTTTCTCTTTCATCACACAGCAGCAATGGAATGAGGAATTATTTTAGGGGAAAAAATAATACCGTGTAAAATCAAAACATATTCTGCTCCATTCAAAATTAGTAAATATTTTTTAAATCGGCTATTAAATTACGACAGAAGCTCTTGATTTATTAAGTATCATAGAACAAAAATTAAAGACTTGTTTACAAACAGGTTGCCAATTGAATGTTTGTACTATATTGTTATTATACACAATATTCCAAAATTTGATAATACACTTGTTTAACTATTAGATACACATTAATAATGAATTGAGTTGTTGTGTTGAGCTGTATGTCAAAAACAAAATTAGGTGATACCAGTTGCATATTGGGATGTAATCGTTATATACTAATTAGTTACATCGGCATACAAGTATGGCCTTAGAAAACAAACATATGCCTTTACTTAAGCCATAGAGCTTATAGCTTTTAATACAATTATTTAGCAATTATCAGAGTACTGTAGAGTTATTTTTCATCTAGAACTCAATATAACTCTTTCTGAATGCATAACTTAACTTCCGCACTTATGAATTGTTTGAGAAACCTGGATGAATTGTATACAAATTCTTCCAAAATGTTTAATAAATAGTGCTGCCGTAAAGAGGCTTAGCTGTCACTAGATTTGAATTAATGGTTCATGTCTACAAAAATAACGGTACTGAATTTAATTAAAAAATTTGTGTGGAACTACAGCCGGATAAAACTAAGAAAATCTACATGGAACGTACGAAACGATCACTTTCGCAATAAAAGCTGCTCCCAATGCATAGTATATAATATAATATAGTATATTGTGATGGATTTTAATTAGCCAGTTTGTTTAAAGTCATTTTATTTTTATTTTAAAAAAGGATACTCGTGCATGGTGTCTTGTCATGGGAGTCGGTTCTCTTTTTATAAAATAATTAGGGCAGGCCTTAATACAGTTGACTACTATACTGGTTTGAGTAACTCTGCGAAACACGTATTCGATGATAAACCTACAATAAGAAGAATTTTTGGTCAACATTATATTATTGAGGAGATTGAGGATTAGATGCATGTATTGGAATACGAGATGGAAATAAGTTACAGTCATTATGAATAAATATTGAAACATAATAAAGAAAATGCAGATATTTAAAAGAAGATCCATTAGAAGAATGAAGATAATATTTTGTTTTAAGTGTTAGTGTAATCGGGGGCAAAGGACGTAATGTAGCTGTGAAATTTTATACATTTTAAAATTTATATTGTAATTTTATAGATCTATGTCTCATTGATTAATTTTAGCACATTTGATATTATTTTTAACTTGGGGGTTGCCTAGGGGTTGTTGATAAAAAACAATAAGTGTACAAAGATGTAAAAAAAATTATCAAAATCTGTTTAAAATAAGGTTTTCCTGGTTAATGGCTGTAATTTATATATGAAAGTATATTATATACAATTTCTGGTTATTAAAAGATTAAACTTACATAAATTTGAATTATATTCTACTGAAAGAAGAATTGGACCCATCTGCCAGTACAACTTTGTGTTGCTTCATGGGGGTTGCCTGTCCAGCGATATTATAAAATTATTGAGAGCACATCTGTCAAGTTCAGGAGATTTATAAGAGGGACACGTTGTAAAGGTAGTACAAATTTACTCATCTACTATCCTACTGAGCCTACGGTTAACATGAGATGCACAACAAGTTGGTGAAGCTGTACTTGTGTAATTAAGAATACCAGTCCGAATAAGTAAATCAATTGTGATAACTTGGAGTAATTTTTGACATTACTTAAAACTGAGCTGAAGTTGGCAAATGTATTAAGGCGATTTTAAGTAAGTAAATTTTCCAACGATATGAACCTACTAATTTTGGTATAGATGTCTCATGCTCGAGCTACCGTGGTTGCTTAAATAAAATTGAATTTGGAGGCAAATTTCTTCTTAATTTGTCACCTGGCGCCCATTAATTTATTAAAGTAGCAAGTCAAATATCTACTATATGTGAAAGATTTAAATTGCAGTTGGAGTAGTATAAATATTTATTAGATTGAAATTTATTAAATTTATTTTTGGGTTAAGTTGAATAATTTTAAAATATAACATTGATTGACTTGGTTTTTGTATGTCACTATTATGACAAAGTGACGCTGCCAACTTTGGGCTATTTGTTTGGCCTGAACGTATTATAACAATATAATAAAAATTATAGCCTAAAATAAAGTTTAAAACACTTAAATACGAATACAAACCGTATTTAGATTAATTTTGTACAGCTAATCACGTGTAACTTAACTTTTAAATATCTACAAAGAATTACAAACATTTCTTCTTAATGTTCTGCCTTCTGTCCACATGTTTTTACTGTAAAGAAAAGTGAACAGTACGTGCAAACTACACTTTTTAATGAATCACGTAATAATTTTACGTCCGTCCATGTTTATTTTGATGAAAGATTGTTATTTTTTACATACGTAACAAAAATACTAATGTAGTGATAGCGTAACCTCCGTAAGACACCATATGCAGCTATACGTATTAAGCATTTTGAAATAAGTTGTATACACGACGAGTTTTTACCAAGCGTGAAACATTTTAATCTCTGCGGATGTTAGGTTATACATTGGGATATAAATAGCTTGTACGTTGGAGCAAAATTCTAGCAACTCCACTGTACTATGATAACTATTAAATCACGGTAACAAACTTTACAAACCATTCAGTTTAAATAAAGTCATTCACTTCGTTTTCCACAGCCAAACCTTATCGAACAATTTGTTGATCATACTTTATAATAATAATAATATTCACTATTGCCATGAACATTTTGCAACTACAAATGAAACCTTCAGAATAAATTCGCCTCACTTAACTGCACATTTTTGTACTTATACATTTTCATTTAAACAGCTACATATTAAATGATATTGTATCAAATTTGCTTCTAGAAACATTTCATAATATTCTATAAAACCATAAAACCAACAACTGAGCCCGGGATTAATCGTTATTAATGTAACCGAAATAACCAAAAATGGTACATATTTGAAAACTTTTTTCATTAATTCATACTACCCCCTTCCCCCCACCAGAACCGCCCTAACTAAAACTTAAACTTAAATTTAATTAAGTGAAATACGGTCGCCTCAGCCGGGCTTCGGCCGCGCGGCCGATTGGAGCGCATTTCACTGTGACCTTGACTGACAGCGCGTATTCGCACTGACTCATCGAGGTCCATATATTTGAACTGAGAATATTTTTAAAAGTGTAAAGATAATTGTTTCTAAAATATGAGTTAGTACAGACCAACTATGTTGCACGTTTATTTAAAATAAACTAAATACGTTTTACGCTAAACAAGTTCCTCTTAAAGAATGAAAAGTTTCCAGTTTATTGTATTGGTAATATTATTTCATTTTTCTACTTTGCTTGAAATCCATACAATTAGCTCGCTTCAGCTTATTTTTGGATATTCACAATCTGTTGACCAACTTTCATAAATCATTATTTAACATATAATCGGGAATGCTCAATTAAGCGTACGTTTTAATACATTTAGTCTAGATGCACTTGGTTATATAAATCCATATTTAGTTGTAATTACAACATATAAATGATTTAGTAATACTATAATATTATTAATTATTTCATCATTGATACATTTGTCCATCATAGGCTATTTAAACTACAGGAAAATATGTAAAATGCCACATTTTTTAAATGGGTTTAGTGACATTGTGAATATTGAACATGTAAAATATTCGTCCAGTTTACAAACAATGCAGTAGCATAATATAACGTAAAAAAAAAGAAAAATTTGTTGAAAAGTTAAAATAATACACAAGCTCTGATACTTTTATTTCCAGTCGAATAATCACGATTTCTTTGATAAATTCTATAAACACAAGACCTAGCAGGGCATCGTTCGTGACACTTTTCCAATTCTTTAAAGTTGGAACAAATTTATTAAACACAATAAAACTTTTCAAAGAAGTGTTACGAATGGCGATAGCACACAAATAATTTCTCTTTAGCACAAACTTAAAAGCTTTACATAAATCGACTAGTACTTCCTGATTTTCTTATATTATACACTCCGTTTCTGCTCCAGTCATGTTAATAATTATCAACATAGTTTCGCGGTGTTTAAACTAATTACCTCCGCCGAAAACTGACAGTTCACGATAGCATTCGTACTTCACTTCCATATATCCTCGGTGAAACATGCCAAACATGTAAAATGTAGCTTTGAATGGAACTCATCGCGGTTGGAATATTTGACGGGGATGATTGAGAGGAGCACAGGAATTCCGCTCACAATGACGGTTTATTAATTGCAGCTCGTAGACCCATCGATCAGAAGAGCTAATCGTTCATCCCGCCCTGCCCGTGAGGGCTGACTCACAATATTTATATTGCGGCCGTGTTTTAGGTATGAAAAATGAGAATGTTAGGCAAGTGACATGTGTCTAAGAAAGCCAAAGAGACCGAAGACCGCCGACTGAGAGAAGTCGCGGCGAATAGCCATCATTTAACTGACGATAGGCATCAGAAGACCTGGATGTCTGTAAATTGGACCAATTCTTATCAAAATGGGTTACATTCTTAATGGTTTTCATTAATCAGACAACTGCAAAGACGTTCAACTACAAGCAGAGTGTTTTGAACAGTTTTACAATTGTGAATCCCATACTCATCTAGTGACCAGTAGTTCTTTAAAACCATTGTTGAAACCAATAGATATCAAAAAAAAACTAATACTGTAGTATGACTAACACAATTATTGCTAAATGCTAGTTTACGGAAACAAAACCACTGTCTTTGATTAACTGAAGCTAGCATAATTATTGTTACCTGACTATCTCAGTTCAGTTGCTACAAGCTACAACTGCCTAAAATATGTGTCACTGAAAAACACAAAATTGTTATAAGTTAGTGATTTTTCCGAAATGGTAATGATGAAAACAGTAAGTGAATATACACACTGTGAAAAGCCGCACATATAACAAGGATGTGCGTAGCTATCGGATAAGTTATGTAAACTATTTTAGGTCGTCTATATCACAAAAGCCTGTTGACAAAAGATTTGCACTGTAAAAGATTAATATTAAACAACAAAATACCAGACAAAGTAAAACAGGCAACTAGTTTATCTCAATTTAGGAAGCCATCTTCTAACTCTGTAATATATGTTTATTATTTGATGTGATTTATATGATATAATGTGCATGAAAACATCTTAGATTAATGAATAAACCGATCAGTATTGCGCAACTACTTACCATTTAGAACAGTATGAATTTAATTAAAAACAGGGATATAAAAATGGAAATGAGTAGTAGCACATGTCGCTAGGACGCCATATCAATGGTATAGGGGAGTATTAAAGAAAAAAAGAACACAAGCAGGAAGAACTCAAACATGGTTTGATAAATTAAAAACGGTAAGAACAAGACGAGCAGACTAGAAACAACACGGAAAACGTAAAGGCGGGAAAGGAGGCCCATATCCACATGCGATTGACAATGTTAAAATCAAAATAACATACAAGGTGTTATTTATCAGATCACATGCATGATATGACAGAGAACATTTCCGATAAAAGTTGGCAGTTAAAAAATATATGTCTTTGATGATGTCAAGCTGTCACAATTACTTATTACCTGATAAAAATTGTAAATTTGTTTAACGCATAACGACGATGGATAATATCGTTGAAGTCCCAATGACTCATAGTGGGATAAATTAAATAAATATATGTATAATAAAAACACACTGTCGTTTCCCATAGAAAATATTTAATGAAGAGGTTGTCCAAAAATATATTGTTAACGTTTTCAGGTAAATATATTCCCCATCTTCAGACTAAAATAAAGGAATCCAACAATGGAAACATATTAATGAGATTTTTAAAAAAGCTTACCTAAAAACACATTGTTCCATAAAGTAATAACTTAACATCATTTAAATACATCAAATAATCATGTGGTAATAACCTTAAAACAAAACTACATCCTAAAACCAAACCGCAAATTCCGATGGACGATGGACTTATGAATTTTGCCTCATTTTTCTTAAAATGGATTTCCCCAAAGCCGAATTTTACTATTTTCTCAGAATTGCTATATGTACGTTTACTTATAGAACAGGCAATGTATCACGCAAACCTGGAAGTACAGACAAATGACAAATGTTTTGTAATGAAAACATGGTCAATTCAACTACTTACTTAAGAGTTCGAATTATGCTATGAAAAAGTAAATATTGAAAGAAAAGCTGAAACTATATCGATCCAACATATAGGTTTTTCAAGAATGATTACCGCCGGATTATAACATGCGCATATTCTATTGCCGATGATTTACAAATCATTTAAGGAATAGCGACTAATTACCTGATTTAAGATTTTATTCTGATGGCGCCTGTTTCTGTTTACTGCAATTCATAACCAGTGAGAAGGTGGAGTCATAACAGTCCTTGTGTATTACGTAATATTCTTGTACACCCAGCGAAAATAGGCGTATAGGTTACTGTTTCTCTTTATTCGTTTTCTTTTTTCCGTAGCTGCAAAAAATAATATTTAAAAAATGTTCATACTATACAAGAACTGAAAGATAGGACTACACTAGAATGTGCCTATATTACTTCGCGGTAGCTATTTTGATATCATAAAAAACCATATTTGTGTTTGTAAGCTATAGGAGGTCATTTCTAACAACTGCCATACAAGGCACTACAGATATTTCATAAAGTTGTTCACAATCTTGCGATTAAAGCATTTGAATTGTACTCTCATAAACTATAATACTATTAATTACAGATTTAGCTAATGCTTCAAGTAAAAGACCTTAGAGATCATCATGTGCTGCTTATCGACATTCCGTTACTAACTGGTCTTGTGCTGTGATTCTCTAACATATCTTGTTTTCGCAACTCAATAAAACATTACTACAGTTTTCTATAATTTTATTGTCCAATTATTGGAATCTCTAAATCTCTCTGTTGTCTACTACATTTTTAGACATGGACTCATAAAGACATTCGGTGGACTGGTGTTACATTATATGGATGCTGTAACACTTAATAATGTAACATCACCATAGAACTATTGTAAAGAATACCAGTTTATCTACAATCTAAACATCAAATATTATAGATCACAATATGTTTCAAAAATACATGTAAGAGTTGTAACCGCCATACATACTCATATTTGTAAACTAAAATTAGAGAAATCGGAAACAATTGTTTGGCGTTCTTGAGAGTAAAAATCAATGTAGTAATTGAGCTATTAAATTTATATACTGCATGACTTCTTCTTTATCTTTGTTAAAAATGTTGGTGATGTCACCAAAAATATTACTTATGGCCTTTCTCTCACACTACAACCTCTCCTCTCTCTTCCATATCTTCGAACCCATGATTATTCCTCTCCATGGTCGATTGCATCTTTTCATCTTACTGCTGGTCTTCCTATCCTTCACGATTCCTCCTGTTTTGAGTTTGCCGCTATTTACAGCGCCCTATTATATTCCATACGGAATATCTGCCGCAACCAGCATATTCTTCGGGATTTGATGAATTTCACTATGTTTAATTGATTTATTAATTTATCTAGCCCATGGACTGTTTTTAACCTGGAACTACCCATTTTTTTCTGTAATAGAACCAAACATCTTGCTCCGTTCACTGTATTCAGCGATCAATATCCACAATTTGCATGCATATGCGATCACAAGTTTCATAAATGTGTTATAAATGGTAGTGTGTTGTTGTTGTCAGTAGTATGGATTTAATCAAAATTTGTTAAGAAACAGATCTCCGTTTTGTCGTTTTATCATTATTTCTAAACGAACCTAAATACATAACGTTTTAAGCATCTCGTATCTAAAAATTTGAATAAATGAAATTTGCTTTTAACATAAAGTACAATCAAACTCACTAGCACAAAACCATCTATTTAATGGATATATTTGCATAACGCCCTGCGAATAGAGTGCCCCTATTGCAATGGTAACATATCCAACCTCGAGGACGTGATCTATTTTATTGAACCATTTATTTGATGGCGGTCAGTTCAATAATAAATTAATAATAATATGAAAGCTGGGGAATATTATATGGTGTGAGTGTGAACAGTGTTACAGCTAGATATGATGTATCCCACTCATAACTTCTCATCACGTATCTGTTAAAATAAATATTTCATTATTTCTTCCCCGTCAACCCATTTCGTTAATCATGTTATGTAGGTCAATACTACAGCAGATTGCAGAACGTATGTTTGGTTTCGCACAACACTATGTTATGAAAATTATTATTAATTTATCTCTTCCCATCTTAATTTGAAGCTACTTGATATACAGTTATGAAACGCACTGCTTGTGAATTTTCCACCCAGGTTCACTTTCCAGTTTTAGTTTCCATAAATCTAAATTAATTAGGCAAAGTGGATGTTCTTCATACTTGAAACTCGTGATAACAGCTTCATAAATACAACCTACATACACTTGAACTCGAATATCAGCAACACAAACTTCTATATCTCCAAATTTCAAAGTTGAACAAATTTTGTTGGTAGTAGAACTTGTAGATAGCAAACTCACGTAAAATTGTCTCTAGCACTTCTACAACACAAAAATCTCTTTATCTTGAAATAGTTAATTACCACTTTTTTACACAACCTTGTAAGTCGAATTATTAAGTGAAACTTTGTCAGTAAGTCAAAACAAGTGTTTGCATTATTTATTTAGCGTACGATTTACACATTACATAGCAGAGAATGTACCGTATGGTATAGCACATAAGGATTTTATTGTATTTCAGGTTGTGTCGGAAAAAGAGCATTACATAATCGCATGCCACCCTACTTTTAATTATTTTCAATGTTGTTGTATGTCTATTGATAACACTTACATTTGTTATAACATTAACAGTTGCATTATTACTATGTATTTTTTAATATACCCCTGCAAAACCATTAAGCATGTTAAAATTAATCAATTAAATCAGAATAGTTAAAAAAGTAGAAAACCGTACTAACAAATAGATGTTAGAGATGCGATTACATAAAACTAAAGTTTATCACCTAGCTCAATTAAAGCACAACTGACTCACCCAATTTACGGAAATTAACTTACTCCTGCTTGGATCACATGGTACATGTAAAAGAGTTTTACAAAACATTTATCGAAAGGCCATAACTCCCAGGACAGGCCGATGCCCTTGTTAATGGGAGCACCACTATACCAGCTACTTATCTTCTTCAAGGATTCTATTCGCACTAAAAACCTCGAAACTGCATATTATCCAAGCAACTCTAATAATAAGAAGATACAACTCTAACAATAAATTAGGATACATCACAATAAATTAGGATATAAAGTCATTTGGGTACACAAATACCCTTCAGACACACACCGTACTGTTAGGGTCCACACAGTACCCTTACAATAAAATAAGAACTCATAATTTTTATAATTAATTAATACACGCAGTACCCCTATAGTAAACTAAGGACCCACAGCTCTTTTAATTAATTAAGACACACTGCCCTTTGGACCCACGCAGTACCCTTAAAATAAAGTAGGAACTCTTGGACCTCATAATAAAATTACACAGCACCCTTTGTACTCACACAGTTCCCTTTGCGTAATAAAATAGAAACTCACATCTTGCATAATAAATTAGTAAGCACACTCCTATGGGTCAGTACTACTTCAATCCACACTATACCATTAAAATAAAATCGGAAATCACATTATTCATATTAAATTAGGATACACATTACCCTTGTATTAAAATAAGAACTCACACTTACCTCTATAATAAAATAGGAAATCATACTTATCATGTGAATTAGGAACCCACAACTCTAATAAACTATAATAAATGAAGAGCACACACATATATAAGTACATCTTCCAACCATATAGGACATTCATTTCGATAAACACAGCTCTTTTTTACTCTAATCGACTTTCTAGACGCAGTCATTCAAGCCAATATTTTCTACAGTACGACCTCTCGCCTAACACTATTAAATCAGCACACAAAAGATAAGTAACGTCCTGTTGCAATGGTTTCGTCTCTTTAACCTGGTAAAAAAATTTCCCGTAGAGCATACAGCACACCCTCTGTCAATATCCACCACACACTACTGGATGAAAGTGTTGATCCTACTGAACATATACATATTCATCAAAATATGTTACAAACCAGTGATGCTGAGAGTGTGATTAAACGCAAGCTGAAAAATTGGTAAACTATTATGGAAAAAAATTCAGTTGAGTATGACTTTCATTCAAAGAATGTTTGTGAATAGATTGGGATAAACAAAACTTGAATAAGTAAGTAGTCATTTTAAAACCTGGGCCTTCGAGCCCTTTTATTTAAAATATTTCTACAGCCACCGCCCAATATTCCACCAAATTGTAATGACCCAAGCATACCTATGCAAGTGAATTTGCAACAGTTATTTAATCAATCCCTACCAGGAATACCATTTCAACAAATAAACAATAACACCACGCCACACCTAATTCCACAGCAAAAATTAATCTATAGTATATTATCTCAGGCAGTACCCATGCAGCAACCGCATTATAATTTATAACCCTACATGAATCATTCCAAACTATCAAACAGAATATCCCCCGATGCAACAAAAATTTCCAGAAGAATGGCCAACAGTGAAATATTAAAAGAGATGTAGAACTAGCCCTGGAAATTTAAAAAATCAGAACGACAGACAACTATCACCGACTACTGGCTAAGCAAGCTAGTACTGACAACAAACAATTATGATCCTCTGAACGAACTAATTGAATATAAGGAAAATAATGACCTAAAACCAACAAAGTCGTCACCAATATTTATCTGCGGCGTTGAAAAGATTTTCCCCCTAAAAGATATATACTTGACAACGTAGCACCGAAGGCATATGGTATACTTGTAAAACATTAAATGATAATCAAGTTCAGATTCAACAAGAAAATTCGAAAAAGTGTAGAAAAGAGGAATACTCAATGCTTTACCTGCCAAATGAATGAAAATATGAACTTAAAGGTAATACTAAAAGGAACTCATTCAACAACAGACACAAACGAACCAACAGAAGATATAACGAAAGAAAACCATCAAGTAACAAGAATCAGCAACATAACTAGTACCAAACTTAAAAAAGGAGTAAGAACGAAAATCCATACTTAATTTTTATACGTAGAGAACAAAGGGTTTCTTACAAACGGCATAATAAGAAGTGATATACGAATTCCAACTGTGAAAGAAGAAGTTCATAACCACAGTGTAACATACAGTAACAGACTTAATGTGCATCCCAATAGACTAGCTAAAAGGTTACTCATAGAACATGCTGATACATGTAGTCTTAACAGATTCAAGTCATCAGATCTAGGGAACAGATTTAATTAACTTACATCAAAAAACTAATATATGGATTCGTAAATAAGACAAACCTAGAATATAAAGGCATGAACCACTGGGTAATTACTACATGTTAATTTTGTTTAGCGTAGTGTTGTCTGTTAAGTTTAGTTTTGCTATATAATTTACTTCTTGTCCTTATAGCACAGATTGTAAATAAATTAGAGAAGAAGATTATGGAAAATTGATTGATACCAAATATGGTAATGAAACAATACCAAACAGTGTGAAAACATAGGCACTTAGACTTAATACATCATTTGACAGAATTAATATTAGAGTCAGCAGAACTTAAATCCAGACTAGCTAGTTACCCTGTATATATCTATACAGAGTAATTTTTGTAAATATTTCAGGTAATTTGATAAACACTCAAAATATCTCATATTTGTAATGTAAGTATTTCTTTCAAGTAGATTGAAATTTCCAAACTGACTAAAACTATGATAATAAACAAATACTGAAATACTGAACGTTGTATAAATAAAACGAAACAAAAACAAAACAATATTAAAACTATTACATATCTAAATATATCGAAATACAAATCTGTTGAAAATTGAAACTGTTTGTAACTGGTTCAATTCTTGAAAATGCCATTTCATTTTATAATCATTTTTGGTATACATACATCAAAGATAATTGAGCCACTTACTTTTTTAAATAAATAACTAATAAAATATTTGACGATTATTTTCAAATAATTCACAAATAAACGTAGTTACGGAAAATACAAAAATGCCCTTGTATCAATATTCTCCTTGTGACTAAAGTTTTATACTCACCAACTCAGCATATTCCAGAAACATCATTTTATGCGAATATTTTTAATTAATTATTGTTAGGTGAAACAGCCTCCATAATATGAATACCAGCTAGTTCTCATTTGTTGTTTACCATATTTTATATAGCTTCATAATATAATATTTAGGCTTGTAAAGCAAACTCAATAATATTATTTCTAACCGATAGCATATACAAATACTTATTACTTCGAGCAATAAAAATTTTGAAAAGTTATTCCTTTCAGGTACTGCATATATAAATAGAAAATTAGTTATGATTCACCTATAAATGTCAACATGTTTTGGCTTTCAACTTGCCGAAATATACATCATACTTTGTTCAAGCAATTCCCTTGTAAGAACAAAACTCTTGAAAAAACGAGTATCTGATTCACAATTAATTAAACTTTAGAATGAATAAATTTTTACTCCACCATAAAAGGGGTCGTTGACAACTTTAAACAAAAAACGCATGTTCGTGGTTAGTATGCAAAATCGATTTAACAAAGTAGATGTTGGAATAAAATTAGGGTTTAATTTAAATGTGAATTCATCGGTGGCCACGTAAAGCGTCGCAGTTTTAATGTGACCATTATTTGTTATCGCTCTTTGTTGTTTTTATGACATACCAGGAGGAAAATCCAACGCCAAATTTTGTAGGTTATTGTTAGGAAATCTGCTATGGCTGAAGTAGGTGTATGCTCTCAGTAACCACATGATTAGTAGTATTTACCGATTTTTGAATGGGTGATAGTAAAGATTCAGTGTTATGAATCTCAATTGCGAGAGAGGAATTTCAGGCCATAACAACATTCTTATACTATATTCTTTGAGGCTTTCGCGGTTTCTCGAACTGTCAATATTACAATTTACTTTCAGCTTAGACCGCTTCGTCAGTTGGGAACTACACCCAGCATTATCAGGTAAGGCCCAACCTGAAGCTCGTCTGCCTTTACAAGCATTTACTCTAGAAGTTTGAGCAATATTTGTTTGTAGGCCCTGCCTGCCTAAACAGGGCCGTTTGCTTAGAATATTTAAATCTTTGGACGGACAAGCATTTGATCTTAATATATTTTGTTTGCCAGTACAATAATACGTAATCGGCTTATGCCTGTTAGCTGTTTGTGAACCCATACAAACTATCGTTTCGCAAGACATTGCAGCTTGCATCTTCAGAGTGAAAGGAACACTGTGTTCCTTTCACGTAATAAACTTATGATCCACGTAAACAAACACACTTCCAAATACTAAAAACTAAAACTAAAATTGTAAGCAAGTTGCTATGTATTTTACTACATATGATGTATATTTTGATCATTTACATTTAAAGATATTTCAAAATCTACAAACTACAATACAAAACTTGCAGCAGAAATGGAAACGTACTCAATTTTTCTAACCAGTGATACGTATATAATGATAGAAACTTGTACAATAAATCAAGAGTTTCCAGCCTATATGAAGATAACATTACTTCTCGGTTATCGGCAAAACATTTATTTTGTTTATTAGTGGTTTGTTGAAGTAACTTTTTTTTTCACTCGTTCATACTACCGCCCCCCCCCCGGAACCGCTTTCGCATTACTTCAGGGGGATGCGGGCGTCCCTTACATACTAACCATTCATGCAACATGCACCCTAAACTTAACTAAGCAAATGCGGTTGCCCCAGTCGGGATTCGATCGCCCCAGTCGGGATTCGATCACCCCAACGGAGCGACTGCATTTGCTGTGACCTCGAGTGGCCAATGCGTTCTCGCACTAGACCACCGAGGTCCCTTTGTTGAAGTAACTAGAAATTTGAAACATATTTAGTACCGTTTCATCTAAGAGCTTGCCTTCTCCAAAATAAATTTACCATCAAAATGAAAATTGAACTTAGTTTTCAACCTTGAGATCTAAAGCGTATCTCAATATAGTTTTTGTGGAAACAATTCTAGAGATAAGATAGTTTATCATTATATTGCAAGTTTTGTATATGTTACGGTCAAAGACCAAAATCGAACAATGACGACATTGGTCGGTCATGCTTGTCAATGGTCAGCTCGACTGGCCAGTGTCAAGATTCTCCGGTAATTACTTACAATTTTATGCAGTATACATGCCCAATGTATATCAACGAATTACTTATTGCAGCGTGATAAGCTACTGTGGTACTTTGAGTAGCACAATCTTCCTGATGCTCAGCATGAACACTTGTTGGTAGCACATTTTGATTTTCAGTGACACTGTTTATAACCTTGTCTGCTGATAAGAGATATTCTTGGCACAATTTCACGAAAATTACGTTGCTGAAATTTTACTTGAATAATAATAATAATTAACTTCTCCTTTGCAACAGGACACTGTTCCTTGTGTACAATTGCCTTAATGTTTACAACTTCTACAACTACAGCAATTAGACTTCTAGCATCCGTACTATTGTTATCTGGGTTGAGTTCCAGACTCCAATACAAAGATAAAAGCAAGCTTTAGGAGAACGTGTTGTTTATTTTAAGGAAAACTCGTAACTACCCAAACAACAACAAAAACATAACAATCCCAAGCAAGGCGACCAGATAGATGTAGGGTACGCGCACTACATACAATTAATCGTCTAGATAAAAATATGTAAAACTTACCTTCGCAAGAGCCTGGGAGATGAACCTGGACCAAGAAGCAGGAGCATTCCTCAAACCAAAGTTTAATCTTAAATACTGGTAAGCTCCTTGGGGAGTGGTGATGGCAGTTTTCGGGACGTCCTCGGGCTGGACTGGTATTTGGAAATAGGTTTTCTTCAGATCCAGTTTATTAAGACCCGTGATCCATCCAGTTTTGCTGAGAATACTTGCAGAAATGGGATGGGAAAACAATCAGGAACAGTAACAGCGTTTAATCTTCTCTAATCGCCGGCCATCCACCAAGAACCGTCAGGTTTGACCACCATGTGTATGCGAGTTGCCCAGGGACTACTGGAGGGTTGGATGATTCCCTGATCTAAAAGATCCTGCAGGTGACCTCAAGAAAATGCAACTGGTTAGGGTTGAGCCCTCTAGGTTTGGCTGAAATAGGAGGGCCTACTGTTTCAATCCTGTGGAAGTATTGTGTAAGACTGGTTTGCTAATGTTGAAATCTTTGGTAATGTCGGGAAACTGATTTAGTAATGCCCGAATATTGGCATTCTTTAATGTTGGAGTAACTGCTTGAAAACTTAGAGAAGGTTTTGGTTTTGATAATTGAAGAGGTGAATGAGATGATGATGTTCGTGAAGAAACAACATTGAAGGTACCGTGAGGTGAGAGTGAGTGAGGTGTGTCGGACTTAAGCGTACGTTTTGATAATAGCTCTTCAACATGAAGATAACAATCGCCAGACGTAGCAGAACAATCCGAAGAAGAAGGAAGATCGCGTTTAATCGTAGATGAAAACTGACTAGTACGAAGGATCGTCAAAGGGCAAGATTCTGATTCAAGCATCATTACTTGGTTATCAGAAGGTCGCGAATATAGCTTTCCTACGGACAAGTTAATTAGAAGATTGAAATACTGCAAAAAATTCATGCCAAGAATCGGCATATTGATGTCTGCCAAAATAAACTGCCAAGAGATAGTTTGGTCGTTTAAGAAACCGAATTTTAAATTTAGTAGAATAGTTCCTGCAGTGGGTATGAATGTGTTATTGGCGACTAGTAGTGAAATTGGAGTTCGACGAAAAGTCGAATTTTTAAATGAGAGTTGCAATAAACTAAATGAAGAACCTGTGTCAACTAAAAAAACTATACCAGTAGCATCCTGTACAGTTAAAAGAGTGCCCTTTGAAATTTGCGAAGCAACAGTGGCACGATTCTGTGGCTTGGGTCCTAGATTTTTGAAAATGACAAGGGGGCCATTACAATTTCTTGCTTGATTACCAAAACTGTAATGGTAGATACAAGATGAATTCTGTGGCTGAGCTAATCGATTTTTGGCGGGAAATTGAGGATTCCAATGCCGCTAGTAACGTGATGGAAGCCTCTGGTAACGATTATGTGGCGATTTTTGAGGACTTGAATACTCATTTTCCCCAAATTCGTAGATGAAACTCATCTGTCAATGGTACTGTCAGCGCAATTGTCATCTTGAGGTAATGTATGCTGATGTAAAAGTGTAAAAAGTGGATGGTTTGCTACATCCCTGCATGGTAAAGCGGCGGAATTCAATGCTTGAACCTTTAAATCTAATGGCAATTTAATTATGAATAATTCCCTAATAAAAGGTTCTGGCATGTTTAAATCTTCTGATAATTTAAGTATTTCCTGAAGCAAATTTTGACAGTTGCCATTAAGCTTTAGTGAATGCAGCAAAATCGAAATTTTTACCACGGAAGGTTGCGCAAAATGTTGGATTAACTGCACTTTTAAGGTGTCAAAGGGATTAGCCCGTGGAGGCTCGAGAATACACGAACGTACCTTTGCTTTGACTTCAACCGGCAAGTGTGCAATAAGTTTATCGAATTTTTCTATTTGATTATTAATGTTATGTAAGCGAAAATAACAATCAAGGGTAGTAAAATGCATACGAATGTCATTGTCGAATTCAGGGAATGACATGATGACAGAATTGCTACAAAAAAATATGAAATATTAGAAAGTGGGACAACTTATCTGTGTGAAAATCCAGCGATGGTCGCTTGAGCAGTCTCACACAACGGCCGTCAAAACACTGAAGGCGATGGCGGAATTCGTTGTAGCCGTTGAAAGTAGTTGTCTTCCGAAACGTCGGGTAAAGAGCAATCGTCGAAGATATCCTTTTGTAACGACGGGTTGGACGTCGGGGTCACCAAAATATTGTTATCTGGGTTGAGTTCCAGTCTCCAATACAAAGATAAAAACAAGCTTTAGGAGTACGTGTTGTTTATTTTACGGAAAACTAGTAACTACGCAAACAATAACAAAAACATAACAACCCCAAGCAAGGCGACCAGATAAATGTAGTGCACGCGCACTACAGTACGTGCTCTAAGAACATCTGAAATTGCACTGAAACCGTATTATCCTTTTTAGCTAGTCTATCTATTTGAAGATATTTTTATTACTTCTGCTTGAGCTTCCGATGATACTCGTTCGGAATTTCTTTTGGCCTCAATATCTTCAAACTGTTATTTCAACAAGTTATTTCAACCATAGCATTCTATCTCCTAGTTTTACGGCAACTATTGTGGGCAGGCAGATATACTTGGTTGCTTCTTTAGAACACAGACGACAATTAACTCTTTCAAGGGCTACTGATGGTTCCGCTTGATCTTTCATGTTACTACTTCTATCATCTTTGGAATCGTTACGATTGGTCTAATCATTACTGGGTAATGGAGCTTCATAAGCAATGTTCCTAACTAACATTGGCCAAAGGCGAACAGACAATGATGTCAATAGCTGGCCTATGTTGCTATTTCATACTAATACATTTTAATTACAAAATTTCCCAGTATGGAAAGTCATGGGAGGATGATATAAAAATATGTAATGTAATTAGTTATAATCAAAAACTTTTAAACTTTTAGTATTGGTGAACCTATACAAATTACGTATTTGCGAAGGAAGTAGTAATTAAAGGAAAATAAGGAAAAAAATCAATAAAGTCTTCGGCTGAGTAAACGATAATGGCGTTAATAATAATAGTCTATGGGGATGAATCGCCACACTAGGTGACATTAACTCTAATGACGCCATTGATTGTAAACGTACATTCTGCTGTGCACTATAAAATACTGAAATACTCCCTTAAATTTCTATTGAGTGTAAATGCATATTTTTAAGCGTGCACATCAAATATAATGTTAAAGTAAACATTTTCTGTGGTAAATTTTAAAATGGTGTTTCTTTATTTTGTATTTAAAGCAATGGCTTTTAAATTTTAATTTAAATGCCGAAATTTATTATTGATTGTATACTGCGTTTCGCAATAAGGACGAATGCGGAAAACTTTTTGGTTTCTCAAAAATGTATGCCGTATATCTCATGTGAATAATTTTTTTTTATTGTAGCGGCTCTCCAGAGGAAACCAAGAAATAGTAGGTACATAAAATTCTTGTCTTCGGCATTGCCTATCGGTGACGGCTTTGTAATCATGTGCTTTAGTTCACCCATAAGCAACAATCTTTACCATTAGTAACATTTTTCTGAAAAATTGCGTATGAATTATTTTTCTAAGTCAGCTCGTTGTGAGGAACCATATAAAATATTTTCCATCTCAATTGGAACATGAGGAGGCCGAAGAAGTTATGTATTATGTCCCTGGTTAAATTGTGTTAAAAATAATTATTTACTAATGCAAGACAATCTATATTGAAGTACTGCTTTCGGAAACTGAGGTTCACATGGCATATGACAACTACTTCTCTATTTTCTTAATTTTTTTTAGTTTTGTAAGAAAGCAAACTATGTTTGCGGAGATTATTTTTAATACTACACGTTAATTTGCACTTGTTTTCAGTAGTACATTTAATACATTTTAAATAATTTTTGTATAACTTATATATGTACTTATTTTTAATTGTTTACTATTTTGTAAAATCGTGAGACGGCATATGGACATTAAATATATTCTTAATATTTTTTAAGCATGAAATTGTTGGCTATACCTAATTTGAAGTGATTTATTTCACTGATTAGGTGCAATTAGTAGAAATTACAGTTATATATTTTTAAGAAATACAGATTGTTCTTCTAAACAATATTTGTAGTGGCATAATATTCTTCTAACATTAAACACCAGTATTTTATGTCAAATGAACTTTACGCAAATTGAGCGACTTCAGTGCATAAATCATTCAAAATAGTTAAATAATTAATTAAAGCTTTAATGATAATATATTTTCAACTGAATTTATTTTTGCAATGTCGGTGAAAGCATTTAACACAACGACAATTTATCCAACGATATAATAAATTATTATCTCGTGTTTCTATTGTAAAATCCTAGGCTTCGTAAAAAACGCGAGTACATGTACATGTACTGTGTACATATTTTTTACATTACCAGATAGTGGCGTAACTACAATCATGTAAGTAACAGGCCCGCTCCTGGATTTTTAAAACACAAATAAGTATTTTTACAAAATGTCCGTCGGTAGGTATGTACAGTGGCGAACCAGGTAGTATGGTACACTGTGGAATACCATCATTTTGTCGACATCAAAGGCGTGATCTGGCTACAAATGTTATAAGCAGGTGAAGTTAAGCCTGGAACGAAGGGGCCTTACGAAATTTTATACTATGAATCAACATATGCCAGAAACTTTTGAAAAGCTATTGTTAAATGAACTGATTTTTGCATTACGTATTTCAAATTTTAAAACCTTCTGGGTTTTAAAGTGAAACAAACTACCACTTGAGTAAGTTGTAGACACAGTTAAACAATTATTTACCTATTTCTTCTTAAATATCTATTGATGTTTGAAGCGACTGTTTGATTGGCACATAATGAAATAAAAATAGAATACATCTGCTGGGTAAATTAAAGAATATTCCATATTACCTGACAGAATGTAATTTTATTGATAGGTGTTCAAAGTAAATCATCTGAGTCATAAACGGAATTCAGTTTTTAATGGTAAGCTAAAGAAACTTTTGTACCCTTCACTGCATACTTCCCATAAATTACAACCCATCGACAAAACTGTTATGGGTTCCTTAAAGCATTATTACAATAAATAATTCAGACTGTTTGTGCGCAAAAGGCATAGTGCTATAACTGGTTATGACATATCTGAACTCTATGCTAGAACTTATTTAAAAAGACAAAGTGGTTCAAGAGATGTTAGAGTGTTTGAAACTACTGGTATCTGCTCATTTCAAAGACTTCAGAAATACTTTCAATGGTGGCCCATCTCCAACTGCAGCTATACAAAATGTAGATGGGCAGATACAATTACTTATCCCCTAACAAACTAAATTAAAGATGTCACTGGCTAAAAACAAATCATCCGCTCCAAAAAAGAAAACGTAGCAACTTCCTAAAATTAAGGCCACCAAAAATACTTTTCTGCACTGAAGTCTCTAAAAACAAAGGTCAAGGAAAGCCCCATGTTCTTCTGTGTCATCTTACTCTAGTAACAATCTAAGTGGACACTAGTCATCTGATCAGTATGATCAATATTGGACGGATGCACAATGCATTTTTTGCGAATACTCTATTTACAGAAGAAAAGAAGGGCTAAACAGAAAAACAGAATGAATGTGTAGAGAGCGATTGTCGATTCTATAGAACATAAACGACTTGAGTGTTATGGGCACATAAAATTAATGTCGGAAGAAAGATGGCCAAAGAAGATGTAACAATGGGTGCCACCACAGAGAAGAAAAAAAGAGAGACCAAGGATGTCGTGGATTACGCGAAGAAGCGAAGCCATAGAAGGCCGGGGATTATCAGAGGAGGATACAGAAAATAGAAAACACTGGCGTTGAGGAATCGAGAGATACCGGCAGATGTAGTGAACTCGGATGTATACATAAAAGAAGGGTTAAATATGGACAATGCGTAATGTACAGTTGTTGGGCAGATGGTAAGTGTAGGCGAGCTAAAGAATAAGATGTTTACATGCGATTTGACCATGTAAAATCTTTTATTATTATCATAGAATACATATAATCATGCAGGCATTCCATACTATCCACACAATTTCCTAACCATAGTTAATAATTAGAAAAATTGGTTTATATTCATAAATTTTCATGAAACTAAAAAAATAATATATATCTTCTACCATCCAGAAGAAGAAGTAATTGTCAATTGGTTTTAATTTTACAAAGAAACACAAAAATGGTATTCCATGGTACCCCACTGTCCTATATGAGTGAGATTTAAAACTAATGCACCTAATTTTGTCAAAATAAGTTTAAACGTATTAGTGGGAGTTTAAAAATTAAAAAAAATACTTTCTAAAACGACGTACTTCAAAATCGATCTCACGCATGTTATCTAAATCTTTGCTTTGTTCTACTTTGAAAAATACAGTCGAACTCTCATATAGTTATGTTGGAAAGTACCAAAACAAACACCTATATATAAACTTCACTATAAAGAATTCACGTAGAAATACGAAATTAATCTCATATATTTGATATTCTGCGACATTCTACGGGATATTTTAATTATAAAACTGAATAATATGCAACCAGATTTGATTTAAGCACGAATGAAGTTCCTCATTCGGTTCTAATAGCTGTTTGCTGTTTTCTATGATTACCGACACATTGTGGCAGTATTGCCAACTTTGCAGCAACATCTTTTTGTTGAAAACCTTATCGACATCTTCAAACACCTTTAACTTGGCATCAATAGTTACTAGAACATTTTCGTTTTCCATTTTGAAAGAACCGTTTAGTTCAACACCAAGATAGCAACCAATAAATACATGTACAATGATAGATTAAAACCAATGATGATCCTATTGCATCATAAGAATATTGTCTATTAGCTATACGAAGGTACAACTTCCATGAAATTTGTGGACATTTTATAATCCGCTTACAATCTTAAATTTACGCTTGACTCAGAAGATAAAACATTCTTAGAAAAACACAAATAAGAGATAGTATTTCATAATCTGCTCAAAGTGTTACCTTTATACCTCAGTAATATCGTAAAAGTTGTGAAAAAAATCTTCACAATATGGAGGCTTTACATCATTATATAGGTATTTTTAAATGTAATTGAGCCTGAACCTTAAGAATCTCGCAAGAAAATCATTAGATAGAAAAAATCACTAAGTGGGGATTCACTATAAGGGAGTTCGACTGTACATCCATTTCAGTTGACTAAGAAGATAAAAGATTCTTGGAATAACACTAATCAGAGATAGTATTTCACAACCTGCTCAAAATTTTCCTTGTCTATCTTGGTAATATCATAAAATTTGAAAGAAAAACAATATGGAGGCTTTACCTCATATTATAGAGGTATTCTTATATGTAAGTGAATGTGACGGTGAAGAGCCTCGCAAGAAAATCATTATGTAGAAAAAATCACTAAATCGGGATTAACTATGCGGGAGTTTAACTGCATACGTTTCTTCAGGTGCCATTACTCAGAAACGTAAATTCTATACACTTACATAATATAAAATGTTTAATATCCCTTATATTGTTATACATTGTTGTAAAGTTTACTTAAATGCAGAATGCCATTCAAAAATTGATATCACTTCATGTATACCTACACACTATGGCATATCCTTTACGCGTCTAGTAATACGTAAACTAAGTACTACAAATAATATTTTTTGCTAATATATTTAAACAAACCCGTATAAATCATTACTGAAAATATGGGGAAGCTAGGCGAAATATTACACTCATTTATAATATTAAATTCATTTGAAGATTAACAAATACAAAAGCTATACCTATTGATTGCACTTATTGGCCAACTGTGAAGTTTTGTAGTTTTCAGTAAATGGACGGAAGAAATCATTTTTGGTTATTATTTATAATAGTAGCTACGCATTGAATGTCATAACCCAAATTTTAATAGTGTAACTGAAAAGCATTAATCGTAAAATTATTCAATTACCATGTAATTCTGTATACAAAATTTATAAGAATTGTTTAGAACAACATCTGGCAACGGTATTTCACGTTACTATTTCTGCTTAAGTAATATTCTGTATTATTTTTGACTCAACCAGTACCTACCTAACAAAACTTTGGCAAAAGCGCCGTTAAGTACAGAAACTTACCCATTTCATTCATCGTTTCCGAGGCGATTACGTACAGTTAAAAATATTCCCACAACAATTAAATTCTATTTAAGAGCGCGTTAAGCCGAAAGAAAATTCTGAAGCTTAAAACTTGTTTGCATTCCATTATGTCCATTATTGTAAAAGTAAAATGTGCTCAATGCGAAAGTCAAACGGATTAAAGAGGTAGAAAAGCCGAAGCAGGGATTGTGTATTTAAACCTCGGCTCTCCAAACAAAGGCAAATCCAACAAAAACCTATTTTCTGCAATGTGTCAACATGGGACAGGATTATGCGATAGTCGTCGATCGTTGACCGCCCTGACTACAGATCAATCCCGAGGGAAGAAGACGACGGACTAATGATCAGTCATTGTCGCCGCTCCCGCTTCCACGAAGCGCTATCAGGCGAAGATCTGCAGGTTGTGAGTGACCCATTCGTCGGTCGCCGGCGAGATCACAGAGCCCTGTTTACGGAAACACGCTGAGCTTATCGCCCCTAATGATACACCATCTCCGATACATGCGTGCGTACCGCGTACCGTCTGCGAGCCCCAAGTGCCTTTTCCACCTTAACCTACTGTGCACTCACAAACCCATAAAGAAAAGATTGCCGCGGCTGATTTCGCAGACAGCATCGTCAGACTTGGTCGTGCGTCTACACGGAATTTTTCGCCAAAAACCTTTGTGGCTTAGGTACCTTCAGAAATTTAGAAATATGTAGTTGAAACATATCAGCTTATTACATTCCGATGACAAACTTTCAACTTTAAGCTTTTCTTTTAGACAACCGTATTTCGCGTGCTAGCTCGTCTTTTGCGAGTGAATTCCACAAAAGCTGAACTATAACTAAATGACTGAGGACCAAATTCTAGAAATTACTGTGTTATAGTGAGTTTGGAAATAATTTAAATGTAAGGAGGTGTGCATATTTTTTGTTCCAAAATCAAGTCATACAATAATAACAATTTCTTTCCACTTATGTTCTTACGTGAATACCCATGGTAAGCAAAGTATGCATGTAGATCTCGTTAACGGCAAGGAATACACATTCAATTCAATTTGAAAAATTGTTTAGCATCACAGAATACTCATATGTATATAAAAATTCTCAAAATGTTGCTTAGTTTTCATCATAGGCAGACCAAAACAGAATTAAACGATTTTTATGGATATTTTGTTATCATTAATGATATCACAAACATGTTTGGACATTATTCATGCACTTTTTTCGTAGATTCCGAATCTCTAATTGCATTTTTTAAAGCTTGTTTAGTTTTCAAGATATTGACAAGAAATTTGTTTTTTCAAATAGCTATCAAGGTGACCATCCATCCAGTTGAAAACAACTCTCTTTTTTTTTCGTATTTGATGGGTTGATTTTCACAAAGAATAGGGTTATTGGCGAAAAGCTGTTCATAACAGCCAGTAAAAACTATTTTTTTTATTATACCTGAATCATAATCTCTGTTTTTGAAACTAAAAAGCTTGCAAAAAAGGGCTTCTAAAACACTAGTGCTTTAAAGTTGCCTAGGTAACAAGACAACATTCACTTGTTGGCCATCGAGTTGAATAATTTTTCGTATTCTTTGCAATACCCTTGTTTAGATTTCGCGCGGATTAATCGCTGTTCAGCTTGTTCGGCTAACATTCTAATCTCAGATAAAATATCCTCGTTTTCGTTAATTTTGTAATTCACGAACACAAAATCGAAACAAACTTCACAAATCAACAAATTTATAGTAAATATGCATAGCAACGAAACGACAACAATTGCTAGCCGTTTCTATATCAACGATTAATGACATAATGACAGGATTACATACTTCGAAAACGGGATTTCAATTTCTTTTTTTTGTTATAATTTTTAGATTGTAGTGCAGGTATAATAAAAAATATCGTATAATACTTGTGTATAAGAGCCTTTAAAGCACCGCTCCGTTAAAAGGCACTCGGCTTCGCCTCGTGCTTTAAACCCGTTGCGCGTGCTTTAAAGGCTTGCTTATACACTTGTATTATAGTAGGTATACTATTTTAAAATTGGCTGCGGAACAACAAGACGAACAAACAAGAAATTAAAAACTGCGTTATTTGTTGAAAGTAAATCGCTTAATCTTCATCAGTAATAAAATTATAAATTAAATACAACTTATTAACAATACGGTGGAAAAATCGGAACTGCCAGCAACTGAAACTGTATGTCTGTTGATGCAATATGAAAGTGAGATATGAGTTTGTTTCCTTTCCACGTTGAATGACTTGAAGGAAAATTTGCAGGATGAATTAGATATTGACAAAAGTTTGTTCTGCCATTTTAAACGCTTTTACGTAATAATAAAAGGATCAATAAAGAAGCGATATTTTAAACCAGCTCCCACTGCTGCTTACAGTAAATAAAATACGAAGAGAATATCCTCACGATCACATTGTACATATCAAATGTTAGTAGCTGAAATCAGTTTTGATGGAACTTCAGAAGATAGAAATTATTGCGATTAATTCTGAGGATCTAGATGGTCAATTTAAGCAACTGTGAAAAATATAATCACAGATTGTAAATCTGCATAATAAAGTTATAACGTTAATATCCCTTTGGAATAACCCAATTATCTACATAAAACAAGAATTTCCATTTTTGCACATCTGCTGAAAATTAAGCAAAATTTCCAGAATTTAAAGTGAATTCTAACAGTCCTTGAGATACTGAACAGTTCTCTTTTAAGAGAATCTCTCGAGATCCCCATGCAAGTCGTACTTATCAGACTGTATAGTTCTTAAATATACTATTCCTTTCCTTTTTTTTTTGAACAATGTACAAAGCATTAGAAAAAAAACTGTTTTTTAATAGAAGCTTCTATAATTTTTACACCACAATTGGTGGAATCTGTTTATTTCAGACAATCATAGATGGTATTATTTCCAAAACAAATATCCTTTAGTAACTGGTTGTACTATGGCGTGGCTCTTTTATACAAAACATCTATATGGAAGTAGATAAAAATCTATATTAATATAACTGAATAAACAGGAAGAAATAAGCATTATTAATTTATAAGACAAACTAATAATGAACCAAAAGAAACTTAGAAAAAGTTGGATTTCTACTAATCGTCCATTGTTTTCTATACAAATTTTGCATGTTTGAACAAAATAAAAGTATTAGTTATTAAATTCTATTTTCTACATAGCAGCACAAAAAATCGAAGCCTGTTACTGGCCAACGCTTATGCAGGGTTTCTCATACCGTGAGGTCACTAGTTTACCTACGTGTAAGAGAGGTGAAAATAAGTCGAAACTAAAGAGTGCTCATTTTTTCTAAATCGACTATTAAAGAAGTTATTCATGGCCTGCTTCAGTTAAATACTGAAGCAGCCGAAACAATAAATGATAATAAGTGGTATTTGATACAAACTGTCTACGTTACTATGGAAAT
The DNA here is from genome assembly GCA_014611495.1 of Limonius californicus. Taxonomy (NCBI): domain Eukaryota; kingdom Metazoa; phylum Arthropoda; class Insecta; order Coleoptera; family Elateridae; genus Limonius; species Limonius californicus. The sequence continues at coordinate 10,318 of JABXWE010008976.1, read as the reverse complement.
GATATGATTTATTTGTATGTCAAACAGTAAAGCACTTTAAAGTTGATTTATCTGCTTGCGCTTATTAACAGTGTTGATCCTGTTTACTTTTACAACGCGAGAGTACGCCGATGTCCATTTAATGTACGGTTTTTGTAATGGAAACTCAGTAGCAGCTGCTCGAGAATATGGGTTGAGATTTCCAAATCGGCAACTACCAGACCGACGAGTATTCCAACAAGTGCACAACCACCTACGTGAACACGGAACTTTCCCGAAACCGTCGACTAAGCGTCCAATACAGCAAATACTAGACAATGAGGCAACATACTGCGAGAAATTGATAATAATCCCAGCACGTCTGTTCGTTGTGTATCTGCATAAGTTAATATACCACGAATGCGAGTTCGGTGAACATTAAAAGGTCATGCTTTATATCAATTTCATATCCAGCCTGTTCAGCCCTTTTACCTACAGATTTCGCTAGTCGTATTGAATTTTTCCGCTGAATTATTCAAAATCGAAATCTACGTAATTGAAAGATATTCACGGATGAGGCAACTTTTATGAGGAATGGATTAATGAACAGAAAGAACAGCCACGTTTGGGATATGGGGAATCCACAGCAATCACAGTGTCGGATTATCAACATGGTTTTTCACTGAATATCTAGTGTGGAATTACTGTAACATGCTCATAATACTCAACCTGTAGAGATAAAGACAGGAATAAGACAAGGGGACTTGCTGAGCCCTTTCCTGTTTAACTTAATAATGGATAAAATGATACAAGCCCTAGCAAACATGCCAGGCTACAGAATGGGGATAAAAATATCAATATCTTGAGCTACGCGGATGACGCAGTACGTAATAAAAGCAAGTAACGAAGATGGATTGCCAAGATTGTTACATCGACCAAACATGACAGGAAAAAGGTGTAGCATGAAAATGTCAACAGCCAAAACAAAAACGCTGGTAATATCAAAAAACCCAAGACGGTGTAAACTGGAAATACAAGGAAGAATAATAGAACAGGTTATGTAATTTAATTATTTGGGTGTTGAAATAACAAGCAATAGAGTCCTAAAATCCGCGGCACCAAAGTAAGCAATGAAAGCAACACAAGTGGCGATGCTTAAACAATATAATATGGAGAAACAAACACATGCAGTTAGAAAGCAAAACAAGAATATATAAAACAATGGTTTGGCCAATCCTAACTTATCAGTCACAAAACGTAAACCAAGAACAACGGAAATGATTGTATTAAGAGCTATAATGGAAATCACTTTGAGAGACAGGCAAACAACCATTGAAATAAGAAGAAGATGCGAAGTGCCAAATGTGGTAAAGTGGACGAAAGGAAGAAAAAAAGGAGTCGAATGAACATGTAGAACGCATGAGTGACGACAGATTAGCAAAAATATGCAAAAACAACATACCAATGGGAAGGAGACCACCGGGACGCCCACCCAAAAGATGGCACCAGAGTTGGTTCTCGTCATCAAATGAATGCACGATGGTGCCCCCTCTCCCCGGCGAACTTTGTGTTACGTCACCTGACTTAGCTTGTTTAGATTACTTTTTGTGGGGCCATATGAAAGATATGGTATACCAAATACCATCAAAGACTGTTGAAGATCTTAGGAGACAAATTTTTGAGGCAGCAGAACTAATTCGGAATAACAATGATATGTTACGTAGAACAACCCTCTTAATAAGATCCAGAATGTGTCTCGAGGGCAACGGTGGCCATTTTGAACAATCTTTATAGTGAATTTAAACTAAAATAAATATAAATATTGGCTTTTCTGGAACTGCATCTGGGACACCCTGTATAGTCCAGTCAAGTAATTCGAAGAAATGGGGCATCTGCCGAAAAATTCGAATCTAGCTAGATTTTTGCACACACCTTTTCTTAAGCATTATCAGTAACGTATTAAAGTCCCTATCGATATCCTGCCAGCTTCACATACTCTTTCAAGGTCAAAAGTTGCGAAATTTGGTTTATCGCGGGTATACCGCTTCTTACTGATCCGACGACATTTATTGTTATATGAATTGTAGACTGGATAATTCTCTACAAGAAAGCTCCTTTTCATTTTTTATGCACAAACAACAGTTATTACGTTACATGGCCCGCCGAAGCATTAACTGATAGAATAATACAATAATAGCGACGTATTCGTTTCCACACCACCTTGAGGTAGAATGAAAGACGCGTTTTTTACATGGTTTCCCCGGTAGGCTTAATTTTTCTTTCTCTGATGTATTCGATGTCAAATCATCAATGAAGTTTATGTCATCATATTCCGATTCTTCTATCTTAAAATCATCAGAAGTTACATTGAGACATGATTGCCCACAACAATGACCACAAACTACGGTCCATGGCAATCCCACTTTTCTACACCCACAATTCGCGCCACTTGCTTCCGTACAATTACAGAAAACTGTGTTGAGCAGTACGTTCGGCGCGGGTTGTAATTGATTGTTATTGATTATTCATCCCCAATGTTCAGAATGCAGCTCAGTCCCTAACCAAGTTTGTGCCAGGTAGTAGACACGATATAGATGCTGCTGAGAGCGGCTGCGATTGTGGGTCGGGGTGATGAAAATTTGATCGGTGTTCAATGACACAAAACTCATCTATGAAATAGCATCAAATATATCAGAGAAAGAAAGCGATTTTGAAGAAGACGAATAGAAAGAGGTGCCAGCGTCTGAAGACGATGAGGAAGAATCATAATTTTGTAAACATGCATTTGACCTACCGGGGAAACCATGTAAAAAAATGTGTTTTCATTCTACCTCGAAGGTGGTATGGAACGAAGGAATCGCTGTTGGTTTATTCCTTGCAGCTGATGCTTGTGGGCCACATAACGTAAAAACGGTGGCTCGTATGTAAAAACCTTGTATGACCTTTTTTGTAAAGCATTGTCCAAGGTACTATTTGTATAACACTCAATGTCGTCTAAGCAATAGGAAGTCAGATATCGGCGAAAAACTTTTGATCTTCGATGGGGACTCATACTTATACTGCTTAAATAAAGGTGTGTGCAAAACGCCAGTTGAATTAAAATTTTTCGGTAGATTACTCCTTATTCTATTAGATCATATATTCTGCTTTAGCAATGGACATAGAAAACTATTTAGTTAACACAGCAGAAAGTTCAGAAAGATTGTGAGGTGTGGCAGTATATTGTTGTAAAATACATAATTTAAAGTCGTTAATGTAATATTAATTAGATTTGAATATTTAATAAATTCATATAATTGGTGACGTTAAATGGTAGTAAAACCAGATCTCTATACCAGCGTTTCTCAACCTATGGATCATGACTCAATATCTGGTCGCGTTAAATGTTTAATGGGTCGTGAAATATTGTTACATTCTCATATAAGATGGCTTCCAAGAGGAAACGTTCTGAATCGATTATTCGGACTTCGAGTAGAAATTGAAATATTTCAAAAAGCCAGAAGTCAATATAACCTGAATATTGCAAATATTGCTAACGTTGCCTATCTAGCTGACATATTTTCGTCACATGATTTAAATCTGTCACTGCAAGGAAACCAGACCAATATTTTTGTTATAAAAAAATAAAAGTTTTTGTTAAACAAAATTAGAAAGGGTTGTTTTGATATGTTCCCATTGTTCTTACAGATGATGGAGGACAACATGATAGCGCAGAAGGAAATTTTAAATACACGTCCAGTGTAATTAAAAGAAAAATTCATTCAATACTTCCCACCTACATGAGATATTCGTTTGGACAGTATGTGAATAATAAATCCGTTTCAGTAATAGCAATCGATTAACTTAACTCTATCAGAAGAAGAAAATTTAGTTTGATTATGAACAGACAAGTGTTTGGAAATAAAGTTTAAAGAGAACCAGAATAATTTACCTTGATTGTGGTTACAAATTTAAGATGAATATTCGACTCTGAATAAAAAGGCAATAAAATTGTTACCTCTACTTGCAATATTGGACTGAAAGTGGATTTTCAATAATGGTTGTTACGACAAATAAGTTCAACAATTAGAATAGCATTAACTAATTCTATTCAAATAAAAATTAATACGTGAATTGAAGATAAACAACAACAAAGACGCCATTAATTATATTATTTTGCAAATGTTGATTATTATTATTATTTTAAAACGGCCCGTTTCTAAAATCGTTAACCTTACATTTTTCCATAGTTAAATTTAAATAACAAAAAATGAAATACAGTTCTTACGCTGGGCAATTTTCAGTTTCGGATTAGCGCTTTATTTGCACAGCACAAACTGAACGCATTTCTGTCTTTGTTGGTTGCTTGCAGATTCATATTTCCGACAAAGACGCATGTCGTAGTAACATCTGCGAACGAAACAAGACTTACACTGTAAGTATAACATATTCTGTCGGCTGACACGTTTTGTAGAAAGAAACAGAGATACTTGAAGAATGTCGCGCAGATATAGGCAAACGTCACTATGTAAATCTGTTTCCAGCAGTATTTAAAATGTTTTAGTGGTTGATATTATTTTAATATAATATTTTATTCTCTAAAGATACCTAAGAGTTTTTATTTACAATGTTGTTTATTACTGAAATTGTGGAAATTGGTATTACGCGGTTGAAGATAACTTAATAGCATTTTTGTTATACAGCCAATTATAGGTAATTACAGTTAGTGGAATGTATTCTTGAAAATGGTAAATGGTAAATGGTAAAACACGCGTAAACAGTATGAGTAAAATATACAATAATTTAATAACGAAACTGTACGTACCACCACTGTAACCACTGTTGAATACCACCAAGAGCAACTAAATTAAATATAACACTATGTAATGTGCACTTTTTTTATGAATGGCAGGTTGTCTTTCCTCTGCTGCACTATTTTTCGTATGGTGGGTAAACTTATTTTTAATGCATCTAACTCGTTTTCGAACCGCTACAACGTCGCGTAATGGGCCAAAATTGTCTTTTTCGCGCGTAAAATAATCGAATAGATTTAACACAAACTGTTGACACTGTGCATTCAAAAAATTTCCGGACATTTCTAACAGCGTTTTCTTTTCAACTAACATCCAATGTTGAATGAATGAACTGGGTGTTCATAACAGTAGTGCTACGAATATTAGTGAAAATTTTAGACTTGTAAAAGACAATTTTATTTCAGATTTTTAGAATAGCACTTAAGTTATGTAGAAGGTACCCAATTAAATCAAACAAAGCTTTTGTCGACCCTCAACAGTTTTTACACATCTGGTTGTCATAATTTCGACCGGATCTGGGACGGCGTTGACAAAGGCTCCGACATGGTCGTCGAAATAGTTTTCACTTCTCAGTTCCCCAAGTATATGTTTTACCATTTTCCATTTTCAAGAATACATTCCACTAACTGTAATTACCTATAATTGGCTGTATAACAAAAATGCTATTAAGTTATCTTCAACCGCGTAATACCAATTTCCACAATTTCAGTAATAAACAACATTGTAAATAAAAACTCTTAGGTATCTTTAGAGAATAAAATATTATATTAAAATAATATCGACCACTAAAACATTTTAAATACTGCTGGAAACAGATTTACATAGTGACATTTGCCTACATCGGCGCGGCATTCTTCAAGTATCTCTGTTTCTTTCTACTAAACGTGTCAGCCGACAGAATACGTTAAACGTACAGTGTAGGTCTTGTTTCGTTCGCAGATGTTACTACGACATGCGTCTTTGTCGGAAATATGAATCTGCAAGCAACTAACAAAGACAGAAATTCGTTCAGTTTGTGCTGTGCAAATAAAGCGCTAATCCGAAACTGAAAATTGCTCATCGTAAGAACTATAGAAGTACATATTTGCTATAAATCGAAATTCGTCTGAAGTAGAGATGTACTAAATGTTCTTTTTCACATGTTATTGTTAAAAATGCATAATTTTATTTGTTTATATTATTATACAGTGACTTCAGTCTACCAGGTTTTAATAAATTTTATATTATAAACATTTGGGTTGCGCTACTGTTACAAGCAAATAGGTTAGTTCGCGCGGCGAAAAGGTGGGAAACGCTGCTCTATACTATTTTGTCCTTATTTTTAATTTCATATAGGTATTTTATTCTGTTGGAAGATGTAAATTAATCGGGACACTTTTAGTAGAAACTTGAAATCACTTTTGATATGTCTTGATATAATTTCGCGAAATATCCTTCGATTAAAAAGTGCCCCCGCACTTTTTAGTCAAAGGATATCATTTTTAGAATGAAATTTCTTAAATATTTATGAATGGATTCCCAGCATATTGCATAGATTTTCTGGGATTTTCATGAAACATAATAAAATATTAAATTCTGTCTTCTGTAACAACAAGCGTTTTTCAATTTCTTTTTAGATTATCCAAATTATTTGGTTGTGCAACTTTTATTACTGCTAAAAGTTACTAAATTGCTAAAAACTTATTTTAATGAATATTTACATTTTTATATTCTCTTTTACCTCTTATCACATTTCTTCAGCGCTCATAAAAATTGAATAAACGTGTCGCCATTTTTCTAAAGTGTATAACATTCTTACTGTTATTTTCTGAGAATAATTTGAACTTTTTATTACCATAAGAGCTTATACGACAACTAATAATTATAAACAGAAATTAGTAGTAGATTAAACAAACGTGTTGACTGTTGGCAATCTTTAAAGCGTATAAACGTAGGGTATACCAGCATTAAGAAGAGGCTACTAATTTAAATATATGAAAATATGCTTTCAAAAGTAGACATCGTGGGTTTAAGAAAAACTTTTTTAATTATATATAATTTTTTTTAAATTTTGGTATGTAATATATCAGGTAAATTCAACATGTTTGTAATAATCTAGTAATGGGTTTCTTGGGTTATTTGACAAATAATACCTACAGAACTTGTAATTTAACACCACGTTTTGGTAGCCGTTATTCTAAAATTCAAGCAAGATATGTATAAACAACAAAAAGTGGTAGAGAAAGTCGATTACATGATAAAGTACTTGTTTTAACGCCAGTTATGTTCAGCTGTGAGCGATTGTTTGAAGTGGTTATTCATGATCGCCAAACATGTAGGTCAGGAAAACCAACACTAGAAAAGGGATCAACTGTGTGCTATACAGATAGATCCAAAACAACCACCAGCGTGGACATAGGTATCTATGGCCCAGGAGTAAGAATGTCGAAAGCCTTGAGACAAGTTCCTACAATTTTTCAAGCGGACACCCATGGTATAGATATCTGTGCTCAAACATGCCTAAAAAGGCTATAGCAAAGCTAGAATCCACGTCCTTTCAGACAGCCAAGCAGTACTTAAAGCTCTGAGTTCTTACACTCTTGAGTCTGGAATTGCCCGGTAATGTGTACAAACTGTAAATCAACTGGCGAAGAACAACAAGGTCACCTTCATGTGGGTGGCAGGCCATGAGGGCATCACTGGAAATGAGGAAGCCGATGGCCTTACAAAAATAGGTTCGAAAACTCATCCGGAACGTTTCTGCGGCATAGCAAAAAGCCACGTAAAGGCAGAGGTCAATAAATGGGAAGAGTCTCAAAAGACCTCCCACTGCAACAACATTACAGGCTTAAAGCAGGCGAAAAGATTCATACATCATTCGCCAAACAGAGCACGCGAACTGCTTGAACTCGGCAAATAGAAGCTAAGGAATATAACAAACCTTCTAACTGAACGTTACTCTCTGAGATACTATCTCAGTTTAATGGGTAAAGCTGAGAGCAACATATGTCGATTCTGTGAAGATTCGATAGAAACAGCGGAACATATCCTCTGCAACTGCGAAGTTATAACCCGCTAAAGGTTTCAAAACCTCGGAAAGGTGTATACAACAGCTGACGAAGTGAGCAAAGCTTAGGAGATCCTAAATCGATCTGGCTATTCAAAATCAAATGTAATCGTCTACATCGGCAAATCATTCCATCGCTTTCCCTGTCCTTTCCTGGTCTTAGAGCTACCATTTCGAGTACTGGAAAGCAAACTGAAGTTAATGTAAAAAGCAATGCGTATAATGTACCTTAAAATAAATTGGCATTGTTCTAATTTTAAGAAAATTTTGAGGTAAATCTTGACGTTGGGGTTATGTGCATTATATTCTTGAATGGTGGTAGTTTGCAATAGTACGAAACCATTTCATAAAATTAAGTCCACATATATCATAAACGTAGCTTAATATTATCTACTGTCGAGTAGATAAAACAAGTGAAAATAGGAAACGTTTGTTTGAAATCATTTTAGCAGCCCCTTATACAAATAATATAACAAATAACATAGTATACCGCTACAACTATTGTAGTTCAAAAACTCTTGTATTCTGATTATTTGTAAAATACTTTGGCGTTTCTAATTGCGAACTTTTTTTGTTACAGTTCTACTATTAAATTATCCAAGAACAAAATATGAGACTATACACTTAAGTTTACCTGACACTTCCCTATGTTCTGTGAACTACAACTATACAAGTCTACACTTTATTGTAGTATATACAGGGCCGCATAATATTTCAGCCATTCAGTACGTAATGAGATGTATTTTGAATCCTTTTCAGTAACTGCTGACCAGTGGTAATTTCTACTTAGTACACAAACTGTTTCAAGTGTCCCCAGAAAACAATAATTCAAAAGACTTTAATCCGGGCATTGGATCGGATCGAATCGGATAAAATATATGCGAGGCTTGTTCAACTGAAACCCATCTGTGATCAACTTAGCCTTGAAAACAAATGCAATCATTCAAATGACAGTTGTTACTGTTAGTAGTGTTTGTAAGGAACACGTTAATAAGTTTCTGACATTTGAATTTGATTCTGACTTTTAAAACTTCGATTTTGAAATGGCGTTTGTTGTTGAAAATCCCGGTGCCGAAAATTTAAGAATGGAAAAGAGGGGACTATGGATGAACCGCGACCAGGTGCACGGTGTACTGCATTAATAGAAAACAATATGCCATGTGTGGAAGGCCTTATTAGAGATAATCGTCGAATTTCAATTAGAGAAATTTCAGAAATTGTTGGGGCGAGTGTAGGATCTGTGCACAGTATTGTTCGTAATCTGGGTTACATCATAGTCTTTTCGCAATGTATTCCTCGTCTCTTGTGTAATGAACAAAAATGCTTGTGAATGGGCTTATCTCTGCAACACCTCACAGACTATAGGCACAATGGTGATGACTTTCTTCTGTCAATAGTTGCTGGTGACGAAACTTGGTGCCATTACTACAAACCATTCAGTAATTTATCATCGATTCAGTGGAAACATTCAAGTTCACCACCACCGAAGAAGTTTGAAGCACAACCTTCTACAGGTAATGTGATGTTAACATTTTTTTCCAACCGTGAAGGACCCCTGTTGATAGAGTTTAACAAACCTGGAGTAAATGTTAATGCAAATCTGTACAATGAAACTTTGAACAAGCGTCATCAAGCAATAAGACGAAAACGTCCAGGAAAATTTACGCGTGGGGTCATTGTGCTGCACGACAATGTTAGGCCTCATGTCGCTAAGATGGTAAAAGAAAATCTTCAACGAAAGAAATGGAGGATTTTAGAACATCCACCCTATAGCCTGGATCTATCGCCTTGCGATTTCCATATTTTTGGACCGCTGAAAAACGTTAAAAGGTCGGCATTTTGAGTCTGAGGCAGAAGTACAGATAGCTGTGGAAGACTTTTTCAATCAGCAGCCACAAGAATTCTATGAGCAGAGTATACGTCGGTTAGTAAAACAGTGGGATAGGTGCCTTAACTGTGATGGTAATTATTTATAATTAAATTGCTGAATAATTTTATTATAAAGCAAAGTTGGGTTTCAATTGAGTACACCTCGTATATAAATACGTCGGTAAATAAATAGTTAATTATTTATACATTTATATAAATATATATAAATTATTACCAACTAATTTTTACAAGAACAACTGTATTAACCAATGGAACCTATTGGAAAAATAAATATGGTTGGATACTTAAATATTGAGCGCCATTAATATTGACTTTTACAAGCTTCGGTATCAACGACACACGATTAACGATTATTGCAGCTAAAGCCCAATGCTATTCCTACCATTTCTGTGGACCATTGCATCCTGAATAGAAATAAAATTCCACCTTTAAAAAGTAGAATAGGTTGTATTTTGTAGCTCATATCTTTACCTAATTATATCAATAATAGCAAAATTGCTTATGAAGGATTGATTTTAAAATTGAACGTTTTATGAGAATTATAAACAATTGTAAACTCACCTAACTTAATAATGAAACCTCTCCTTTATCATTTAATAAAATTGACTACGTATTGTTAAGTAACAAAGTT
>JABXWE010008975.1:0-40412 GCA_014611495.1 Limonius californicus | reverse complement strand
TTTCCTTGAATTACACCATGTGATGAAGAGTTCGTACTGCTTTTCATACTTCCCCCGCGACTTTTCTGGCAATAGGTTTAAAGTCGCGACTTTAGCGGCGCTTGCAATTTCAGGTGGTGTACATGAAAAATCACTACAATCATTTTCTTCTTCCATTTTTGCTGCTTCACGCTCACATACGATTATTATTTAGGAAATTTTTCACTCAAATGGAAGATGTCATTTACTTGTTGACATTGGATACTCTGAGCAATGCATATTTGATTTATAGTTAATAATTGGGAGAGCGAGCGTTTTTTTTATTTAGTCGCTTATAAGCGACAAAGTGACATTCATCGAAAAAGATGACGTTTGCGTTGTCAAATACGAGCGCAAATGCCTACTTTGGATATCGATTGTAGAAAAACGTATTTTCTGATCAATCTTGCGACAAAATAAAGCAAAGTCGACCGTAGAATAACAACAGTCAACGAACTCGACAAGCGTGCAATGCAAATGAGATTAAATTCGTTTATTTATTAACTGTTGGATATTATTGCATATAAATGTATGTTCTGCTATATTTTGCCACAAAATAAAAAAATTCTAGGTTAAAACAACAACTGCCAACGAACTCGACCTGCGGTACACTGGAAATGTGATAAAAGTTGTCAAGTCGTTCATTTCTTTACTGTTGAAAATTATTGCAATAAAATGTTTTTTATGGTTTAGTTTGCGTTCAAATAAAGCGTTTTCTAGCTTAGAATACCAACTGGAAACAAACTCTGCGTGCGGGGCGTTCTAAATGTGATGTAAATTTATAATTTGTTCATTTATTTACTGTTGAGAATTATTGCATTAATATGTATTTTATGTTATAGTTTGCATTAAAAGAAATGTATTTCGTGCTATATTTTGTGACAAAATAAAGCTAATACTACCGTAGGATACAACTGTCAACGAACAAGTTGTTCAGAAAATCTTAAGAATTGGCTGTCTCCTAAGATTTGATAATATTTATAATTAGTTCTCAAAAAGAAACCATTGCCTAATAACTGTATTGTCTTAAATACGTGTTTACTAATTAATAGTTTGTCACATAATGCAAAAGTTATTAAATTAGTGAAGAGTTTCGGATATGATTCGGTTAACTAGTAATACCTACTGATTAATTGTAACCCGCTTAAAATGAGAAGTTAGCGTGTATCATGAAGTATTGATATTGAACGCCCTTTGAACCGTTCAGAAAAATATTTAAAACCGTTTGCTGTCTAACTTTTAATTAATTAAGTAAATAGAGAATATTAAATCAAAGTGGTGGTTAAGGAAACTAAAGGAAGTGCACAGAAGGTGGTAAAGCAACTAATTTCAAGGTAGGACTAGAAAATAAGACCTAATAAGCAGAAATTCCATTATGTACGTGTGATAAGAAAGCGAAAATAAAATTTTAAAATGTTTGTGAAATTGCTCTTTTAATGTTGTAATAATAATGTATAACTAATAATAAAACATGTGATATTTTGGCTGAAATTGTCTTAAAATTTAATTGATATATTAAAAAAAACTAACAGCCGTGAATTTTATGTAAATATGTTAATAGTATAATTAGTATTTAAACAAAATTTGACAATTACAGAATCGAAACAGTAGGAGTCAGGTTTGCGATGGGTTGACCGGAACCTCGACTACGCGGGCGGGTGTAAAGATAAGGTCATAAAACTGAGAGGAAAGTGTGGGCAGAATCCGCGAGAATGAGTGAGACAGATACAACTGATGAAGGAAACAAAAGAAGAAGGCAATACGATAGCGAAAAGGGTGAAGGGCGGGTATTTACGAAGAGCAAAAAAACTGCGCGGTCACCAGCAACGAAGAATAAAAGCAAGGATGAACTGATATTAGATGAAATCAGGGCAATGAGAAAAGAAATGAATGAGGGTTTCCAGAAAAATGAAGAAGAACTAAAACAACTAAAAGATGAGGTAAAAGAATTAAAGGATAAAGAGAAGACCTGGATGCAGGAAAAAGAACAGTTAATTAGCAGAATTGTTAAAATAGAAGAATTAACCGAAAAACAAGAGCAAAAAAAGAGAAGAAATAACATTATAATAAAGGGTCTAAAAGCAGATGAGGGGGAACTTGAAAAAAAGGTTGAACTGTTTCTGAGTAAGGACATAAAGGTGCAAGCAACGGTAAAGGAAGCATATAAGATCGGCAAAATAGCGGAAAGAAAATGCATAGTTGCAAAAATAGAAACATTTGAGCAAAAAATGCTAATAATGAGAAACAAGAATAGGCTGGGGGAAAAAAAATATACATCGAAAATGATCTAACGAAAGACGAAAGAAATATCCAAACTAAAATAATAGAAACAGCCAAGGAAGAAAGAAGGGCAGGAAATAAAGTAAAAATAGGCTATCAGAAAATGACAATAAACAACCAAATATACGAGTGGGATAAAACAGAACGTGAAATAAGATATGTGAAAGAAGATAAGAGGCGAGAGAAAGATAGCACCACGGCAAAAAACTGATGAATAAACAAGAACGACTGAAAATGAAGACGAACAAGGCAACGAATATGGACGAAACTGTAAACCAAAAGAAAAGAAAGCAAAAAGATAAATGTAGAAACAAAAATGGCAAAGAAACGAAAATTAGAAATAAAGTAAACAAAATAGCAACCTGGAATATAAAAACCATGCTTGCCCCTGGGAAGATGATGGAGGTAGCACGGGAAATAACAAAATATGGGATCAGCATAGCTGCACTACAAGAGATAAGATGGGGCGGGCGAGGAGAAATAAACGAGAAAGATTTCAAAATGTTGTACTCAGGGGAAAAAAACAAGGTCATAAAGGTACTGCATTTATAATAGATAAAAAACTAAATATTATGACATTCAAACCGATCAATGGTAGACTATGCTATGTAAGAATAGAAGGAAAACCACTAAATCTATCAATAATATGCGCGTATGCCCCCACAGAAGGAGACGAACAGGAAGTGAAAGACAAATTCTACGACGAATTAGAAACAGAATACATACAAACACCGAAGCAAGATATATTGATAATACTAGGGGACATGAACGCACAAATTGGAAAAGAAAATTATATAAAGGACGTGGCAGGTTTGCAGACAATACATGACAAGACAAATGACAACGGAAACAGATTATGCAACTTCGCGGCCAAAACAAACATGGTTATCGGCAGCACCAAGCATAAACACAGAAGAATACACAAGGAAACATGGATGCCCCCGGGTACAACGAGAGGGACCCAGATTGATCACGTATTAATAAAGAACAAACATAGTAGGATAATAACAGACGTCAGATCGTACAGAGGTGCGAATGCAGATTCAGACCACATACTAGTAATTGCGAAAGTAAAACAGGAATATGAAAGCAAGCAAAGACGCAGGGAATGCAAGAGAAGGAACATAGAGAAACTGTATACAGAAAACGGAAGGAAGGAATATTTAAAGGAAATTAACAAAGAAATGGAAAGATATGAAAAGAAAACAGATATAGAGACAGTATGGAAAGAGATCAAGGACCTAGTTGAGAGAGCATGTGCAAAACGATCGGACGCAAAGAAAGAACGAGGCGAAAACAGTGGTTTGATAACGAATGTCAAGAAAAGATTAACAAAAAGAATAAAGCTAGAAGAAAATGGTTATCGACCAAGAAAGAAAAAGACCTAAACCAATATAAGGAAAATAAAGCGGAATCGCAGAGGACATGCAGACAAAAGAGAAATGAATGGATTGAGAAAATGATGGAAGAAATCGAAGATAACTATAAAAACAACAACACAAAGAAATTTTATAAGCAAATTAAAACCCAAAAGATGGGGAACACAATAAGAAACAGAGGACTGAAAGACGAAAGGGGTATTGTTGAATACGACGAAAATAAGAAAAAAGAAATATGGAGGAAATACTTGCACAACTTACTATATGAAGCAAATGCAGAAAACAATAAGTATGAACAAGAAAGGGCAAGTGAAGATACAGCGGGAGAAGAAGAGGGAGAGGAAGAACCAACCTTGGAAGAAACGAAAGAAGCGATAAAAAAGATAAAAAATGGAAAAGCACCAGGGTATGATGAATTGAACGGCGAGCTGATGAAATATGGAGGAGAGAAGTTGCAAGTAACAATACATAACCTGATAAAAGAAATATGGAGAAAAGAACAGATGCCGACAGAGTGGGGAATGGGTGTAATTGTAACAATAGCTAAAAATGATCTCCAACTATGCGGCAACCACAGAGGAATAACGCTGCTGAACTCCACATATAAAGTAGTTACATCCATATTACAAAGGAAACTTATGAGATATGCGGAGAGAGAAATAGGAGATTATCAAGTGGGATTCAGGCCGGGAAGGTCCACAGTGGATGCTTTGCACGTAATGCGACAAATACTGGAGAATAGCTATGAGCGTGACGTAGAATTACATATGATATTTGTGGATTACAGGCAGGCCTTCGACAATGTAAATAGAAAAAAACTAATACAAACACTAAAGGAGCTGGGGATCGCGGGCAATTTGAGAAACTGCATACAAATGACGCTGAACAACTCGAAAGCCATAGTGAAAACAGAAGAAGGGTATACGGATGCATTTAGTATAAACAAGGGAGTGAGACAGGGGGATGCGGTGTCGGCGACACTGTTCAACCTAACCTAGCGATAGAAGGAGCAATCAGAAGGTTAAAAGTGCACGGGAACATAAAGACTAGAGAGGCACAAATATTGGCGTATGCCGACGATATAGTTATTATTTCAAGATCTTTAAAAAAAATGACAGAAATCGTTAAGAAGCTAATCAAAGAATCAAAGAAGATAGGGCTAGAAATAAACGAGAGCAAAACGAAATACATGAAGTGCAATAGAGGAAAAGATGATACAAGAAAAGTAGTCAAAATAGAAAACTATGAGTTTGAAAAGGTAAATGACTTCAACTATCTAGGAACACAAATATCTCACAACAATGAAAGAAAGAAAGAAATACTTGAAAGAATACAAAAAGGATACAAAGCCTTTTTTGCGAATCGCGAAATGTTGAAATCCAAAAAACTAAAAGTACAGACTAGGATAAGAATATACAAGACACTTATAAGACCAGTGGTGCTGTATGCTGCTGAAATAATGTGTCCCACGCAAACAGAAAAAGAACAACTAAGAATTTTCGAGAGAAAGGTGCTAAGAGCGATAATGGGGCTCAAAAGTATTGATAACGACGTAAAACGACAATATATGGATCATGAGATCACAGAAATAATGAAAGGAGAGCATATAGTAAAAGTAATGGCAGCACAAAGGATCAGATGGCTAGGACACATAACGAGAAAAAGGGATCAAAGCATACTAAAAGAAATAATGGCATGGAAACCAGAGAAAAACAGACCAAGAGGAAGGCCAAAGATAAGATGGTATATGACGAAGTGACAGAGGACCTAAGAAAGATGGAAATCGAGGACAGGAAGAAGAAAGCAAGTAACAGAGCTGAATGGAGAGGAATAGTTGAAAAAACGAAAACACACCGTAAATTATAGGAAGCGAACTACATAAGAAAAACGTGGACCAATCCACCCTATGAAATGGATTAATTTACTTCGGAAAGAAGAGGCTATAATCTATTGATTGGAAAGCCTTTATTATTATTATTATTGTTATTATGCTGTCTAACTTTGAAAATGTCATCTGTCAAGAAAAGGGTTTAGTGAATAACTATAATATTCATGTAAATGGTTTTCACTAAAACATAATTCGGCAAAGAGGGGAAGTTCTTACATTCACTAACTATAAAATAATTAAATCTACGAATTTTAAAGTTTTGCAATGTAATTGTGAAAATCATGTATATTTAATCAGGACAGGACACTAAATTAGATTTCCGTGATGTACGTCACTGGGAATGTTAATAGTAATAACATATCTAAATTATCCCTCTTGCCGGCCTCGGTGGTCTAATGGTTAGCGCGTTTGCCTTTAGATCCGAGGGCCGCGGGATCGAACCTGGCTGAGGTAGGCGAGATTTTTCTAGCGGGAAAAATCTAAAAGTAGACTTACTGTCGGATAAGAAGTAAAGCCGTAGGTCCCGTGCCACTACGATGTGTGACACGTTAAAAATCACTACTGGAGTTGGAATTACCCCAGATAGGCAAAATTCTTAGTAAGGATGTACAATGGGCCATATGGCCTAAGTGCCTAGAGATGCATGGAAAACCGCGTCCTAGATCTCGCTCTTTCAAGCAAGCAAACAATTATCCCTCTTTAGTTGTCGGAAATTCTCGGTACATATATAAAAACAACTGTATCAACATAATAAACAAAAAAAAAACTAATTCAGTTGTTAATAAGATTATGTTTGTCTACTAATAAATAAGAATTTTAACGAAGTAAAGAAAAACACAATAATATTAACAATATACGAGTAATAATTTGGTTTGCCCATTTTGCGTGCTTTCATACTTTTTACACGCAGCCTAAAGTTAGTCTCCGCTCTGCATAGGATGTTAAAATGTTTTATTTAACTGTTTTAATAACCAGGTTTTTGTAAAAATATTGCAAACTTATAATTAAACAACTGAAATTTAAAAAGTACCATTTATTGCAACTACCGCCTGTATATAAAATTGTCAAGTGCCGGCAATCGGAACACGCTCAAGCTTTAACGATTACTTGAAGTCAAATTTCACCGGCCCAACTTTAAATCTGATTGGTTCACAAATCAAATTGCGGCGTCCCAATTGGTGAAATTCAAACAGCGCGCTCACAGCCGCTCGAAAGCGATGCTGGGAACAACAAACGACGATCAACGAACGTTTGTAACGGTAGCGTATGTTGGCGGTTAACGATCAACCTGCCATTGTTTTTGTTTGTTAAAGCAAGGAAATTCGCGTGCGGCAACCTGATTCAATTCATTTAAGACCGATAACATTTTATTATTGGATAGAAATAGCAAGAATGTCCGATATTAAGGTCAGTCCATAAATGCGAAACATTTCTAGGTGCAATTAAGTGTTGCGATACTTTACAAGCAATGGATGTTCGCCGCCTTTGTTGAGGTTATTTGATTTTTATGATTAAAGGAAAGCGTTAGTTCGGCCATAAGCACGCGCTTGTGGTGTTTGTTGTTGAACTCCGATCGCGGAAAGCTTTGAAGTTACAAAAGGAAGACGGTAGCGGTGTTTGTACAGAAAGGTCAGTTTAATTATTCCTCAAATTGCTTGTAGAGTGTTTTATCTTAGAAATTTGCTGTAATTCGCGTGTATTTCTGGTTTAAATTTGAATTTTCTAGGTTACTGCGTCTGAATTGTCAAACTAAAATCCGTTTCCATTTGTAGAGTATGTTTGCCAAAATGTCTTCAGGGGGCGAAAGCGGCGTCAGCGATGGGGGTGGAGATGCCCCGGCGCCGGCACCCGCATCCGCCAAATCTGGGGGCGGCAAAAAGCAGACCATTGAGAAGACGTATCAGAAGAAAACTCAGCTAGAGCACATCCTGCTCCGTCCTGACACATATATTGGCTCCATAGAGCACACCCAAGAGGTTATGTGGATCTATGATTCGGATAAAGAGACCATGGTGCAAAAGCAGATTGATTTTGTGCCAGGATTGTACAAGATTTTCGACGAAATTTTAGTCAACGCAGCCGACAACAAACAAAGGGACAAAAATATGGATTGTATAAAGGTCGACATAAACCCCGACACCAACACTATTTCGGTGTGGAATAATGGGAAGGGAATTCCCGTGGTGATGCACAAAGACGAGAAAATGTTCGTCCCGACCATGATCTTCGGACACCTCCTAACTTCTTCCAATTACAATGACGAGGAAGAGAAGGTTACAGGCGGTAGGAACGGGTACGGGGCGAAGCTTTGCAATATCTTCAGTACAAAGTTCACCGTTGAGACTGCAGCGAAAGAGTACAAACGTCAGTTTAAGCAAACCTGGGGCTCTAACATGACGAAGGCGTCCGACCCCAAAGTCAAGGACTTCTTCGGGGAGGATTTCACCAAAATTACCTTTTCACCCGACCTTTCCAAATTCAAAATGGACAGGCTGGATGAGGGTATAGTGGGCATCATGTCCCGGCGCGCGTTTGACGTGGCCGCTTCCACGAGGGGTGTCAAGGTTTTCCTGAACGGCAAGAGGCTCCCCGTTAAAACCTTCAAAGACTATATTGACCTCTATATTAAAAACAAGGAGGACGACACGGGGAGTCCCCTCAAGGTCGTTTATGAGAATTCCAACGAGAGGTGGGAGGTGGCCCTTACACTTTCCGACAGGGGCTTTCAGCAGGTAGGCTTGATTTGTGTGGTTATGTGATGTGTGAGTGGATTGTGATTGAGTATTTGTTTGTCTTGAATGAAAATTGGGGGTGGTTTTAATCACACAGGGTGTCTATTGGAAAATGTACAGTGTATTATGTGACCAGAAGGAAAAAAGGCGTTGAAAATTTATAGAAAGCGTGGAAAGCGAATCAGCATGATTAATTCGGTGACCTTTCGCATACAACCCCTTAGGCTCTAGGTACACTCAACAAAAAAAATATCAAATGGTAACACTCACTTTGTGATATGCCATTGAAAAGCTCTTACTAAATGCTGTTTTATAGTAGCAAACATTTTTTAAGCGATACGTGTCTGAAAAATAGATTGCCCCTCAAGATCTCCAGATTTTCACCCCATTAGACTTCCTTTTTTTTTTCTTAATCTGTGGTTTGGAAAACTGAGCTGCAGTCCATTGCACAATCGTGACGCGGAATAATTCAGTTCATAAAAATTTTGTAGAATTTTTTGTTGCCGCTTAAAAATGCAGACATAACACATTGTATGTTTTCAAATTAAAACAGTGCTAAAATTTTAGATATTGTTTAATAAGAACCGACTTTAATTTGCTTGTCTTAAATGCAACCCCTTTCATGTTTCTACATAATTAGATACTGAATTTAACAATGTGGAATGCCTTCATGTTTACTGATAGCATTTTCTGTAAGAAAGAATTAAAAATTGCAACATTTTAACAAACTATAATAATTGCAACAGGTTTTCATATTTATTTACAAATTTTACTGCATATTCCTTCCTTATATTATATATTTAGCAACAAAAATGTTGAGTTAGTGAAACAGAACCATTTGAACTTTGCATAGATCAAAGTTATTTATATTTTTGTGCTCAAATTTATCTTTGTAACGATGTTTTACCAATGGGAAGTCCTCATTTTTGGCTAATATACTTTGTCGTTTGAGAGCAGAAGTATGTTAAGTCACAAAATACGTTTTTTTTTATTCAGATGATTATTTATAGATGTTTGTCTGTTTTGTAAGTGAAATATGGGTATTTTCACAGTCTCTTTTGTTGGCGTTTCATTGCAACTGGTTTTGATTGATAGTTTGGAGAAAGTGGACTTAGAATACCTATAACAGCTTCGCTTATTCTATGTCCACAGTTAGCATAAATTCTATTTTTTCTTAAAAGACATAGACTAGTTTTGATTATTTTAATTTTTTGATTATAAAGTAACAATGAACTAAACTGAGGGCTATTATGTCGTTTAATAGGTTCTTGTGGAATTGCCACCAACAGTTGAATAGGAACATGATATGAGATTACAGAAATTAACACCGACAATAATATTACCAATGAAAAGTTATTGAAATTCTAAAAAGAAAACAGAAAAAGTTAAAAATACAAATTATAAGTAATATAAAATATAAATAAAAACTTAAAATATTGTATTCTGCAAAAAATTAAACTATATTAATTGTTGAAGTAAATACAAAAATAAAATTCTCGTTAGTCACTGCCAGATTCTTGCGCTGCTGTAAGGCAAATTTTTAAAGAAGTCGTGGTACTGACTTAATATTACTTTCGTTTGGCATAGAAATTGTAAATGATCATATTTCTGTTTAGGCAGAGGAATTTTGTCAGAATAGAGGCGTTTTAATTGGATATTAGGCACATTGACGTTAATCGATTTGCATCTCGGTTGGTTTATAATCATTTTCTTAAATTGCTCTTCATCATACGTGCATTTGAAATATAAAACGTTTGGGAAGTCGGGATTAATTTCTACAATTTCCAATTTATTCCAGTACACTTTTATCATTTTCTTCACTCCTATCCCAGTTTAAGGTTGTATCTTTTTGAAGAGCTTCCAAATCGTAAATGTTCCACCACAATGTAGGGCTGTTTTCTCTTTGCTGTTCTTACCACGGTATACCATTGTTCAGGTGTATAAACTGGTACAGGTCTTGCTGCCTTTTCAATAACGCTAAGAACTGAGTCGCCTTCAGTTTGGGTGTGCCTACTTCCAAAAATGAATGACGAATTTTGATTTTTAAATCTTTCTTTGGCATGAAAAAGAATATATTAAACTCTGAATTAAAAATTGATCGGTACATGCTTTCTGTTGCTTTTTGGGAAATATTTAGTTCTACACAGTACTATTGATAAAGAGTAAACATTTTTGAAAGATTTAGAGTCGGAGGTAGATACACGCCTGTAGTGTTTTTCCTACAGTAATGACTTTTGACAATTTCAAACAAATTATGTGATCGCGAATGTATTGTTTGACGGATTCGTCAATCATAGAATTTTTACAAACTTTTCTTCTCTTGGCCTCCAAAACTGCACCAGTACTTCCAATTTTGTTACATACAGTTCCCACTGTTTGTGCACTAATGCACAACGTATTAAGGAAAAATGTTTCGCAATCTTGTATGTTTGCTCCTGGTTTTGGGAGCCAGTAAACAAATATTAATGGTCTTCTGGTAGGTTCATCTGTTTCTTCCGATTTCGCCTTTCCGCCATCACTTCCTTTTTCATTACTCTTCCTTTTACGATTTCTTTCTTTTTTTATTAAACTTCACGAACTTCTAGATAAAATCTCTTTGCCTGTTTATGTCGCCAAGGCCCCAGTAATCAGTAAATATTATGCTCCTTTTCGTCTTCAGTAAACTTTTCTGTACATTGCAGTCTACAGCTTACGCATGATGCTTTAAGTTTTCTTTCAGACTGACCGTTTCCCTTCCAGTTTGTGTATGACCTACCACTATTACAAGACCTTTTGATGACATTCCTTTGCCAGTTTTTAGTATCCCGCTTCTTTTTTCGAGGTTTTTTCGTCACTTGTTCATTTTTCATATCTGGTTTATTACCTTCATCACTTTGACCGTCAGAACTGGAGACTTCGGGATCAATGACATCGTCATCACCATCACAAATGGATCTGTATCTGATGATGACAAATGTAAATCTTTTTCTAAAATATCTTTTGAAGTACTCGGTTGAGTTTCGAATAAGTTAGTGTCCTCCTGCATAATACCTTTGCCAGAATCAATCATTAAACAATCGGGAGCTGTTGTCGAAGTATTTGAAAGCGACCGCAAATTGTTAGAATGACTTGTTGCGCTTATCACTAGCATTACTTCTTTTTGTATATGAAGTGAATCGGAAGACAGACTTTTGGGAGTAAAGGTTGCAGTTTCCCATGGAATTAAATGGGCCGGTGGTTCTAAATTTGCAGAATTCATTAGATACTCAGCATTTTTTGAAGATGTTTTAACATTTTGAAAGTTCTTTTCTCTACAACACCGATGTTGACGTTGTTATCTAAAATAAATTAAATATTTATCACGTGTTCGTATACTCGTTACACGAGAAGAATTAAAAAACTTAAAATGAATCTGTTTAGATTCTAAATAGTAAAAAGCGATTTGACAATAGACACCTTTTTGTATTATTTATTATTAAGAATACAAGGTGATTAGTTCAACGCATTATTTAAATTATGTACTTAGCTACTAACTATGAGATCAATTTTAATTATTATAATATTGTATCGGTTTGTTAAACCGAAAATGGTGGGAAAAAACGATGCATTATTACTCTAAAAGAATATTATCCAACTATTAAATTAAGTTTTGGGTAACATGAGTTAAAAATTCAATACATTGGTTCCCATTTACTTATTTGGTTCTTAGCATCGTTACGTATTATAGATCCTACTACCGCAGCTGTTTTTTTGTCTTCACTGACCCCGCTCCATATTAATATATGTCCATTCTCTAATTCCAGAATTCCCTTCCCCTTTTTCTTTGTTTCTGTGACTACTAGGATATCTAAATTTGCTTTTTCGAATTCGTCACTTAATCAATGAAAAGTCATGAAAAATTGTAAGCGGTGTCTTTTTAATAATACTTATTCATAGTCCCTTAGAACAATAAAATATGAATTGGCATTTTCTAGCAACAAATATACAACTAACGTTTTAGATGTAATGAGAAACAAAGCATTGTTTAACAATTCAAATGAATGCATTGATAGTAAGTTTTGGGAAATCTTTAATTAGTTTTTCGGTACCTAAATCTTTATTTAGCTGTATTGGTTTCTTTTTTTGGTGCCTTTTGTACTTAAATCAGGCACTACAAAATTTATTTTAAATTTTGTTCACAATTTAATATTTTCTTCTCTTCTTAGAGTGCTTTATCTCTTACGAGACGTAGCGATCTTCTCTCCTATGCCTGTGTTGCGCGTTTTTACAGTGTCACAGACATAGAGGACCTACAGTTTAACGTGGGCTCCGAACCACGGGAAGTGTAAACACTTCTACTCCAGAGAAGATTTACTAGGCAGAATACCTCGCTGGTTTGCCATTGCCTTGCGAGGGAGAACGGCCGTTAAAAATCCGATGATCCAGTGCCGGGAATTGAACCCAGGACCTTCAGCGTAGAAGTCTGACGCGCTAACCTCTAGCCCACGGCCGCCTCTTAATATTTTAAAACAATTTATTATCCTCCAAAATTCAGTGGTGTGATAAAGTTCTGCATCATTTGAGGAATTGGGGGAAAACCTTGTATTACAATGATACTGAAATAATTTGTATTTAATTGATGTACATACCCACACAGATATTCAAACGCAGCAGCGATATAGTAAAGCTAACAGATCGAATTTTTGCCCGGCAAGGAAAACCAACAAAGTAAAACATTATTCAAAATTATATACAATTTATTATTGTAATTTAAGATAAAACTTTCAATATTACAAAACAAATCCATTATTTTATTATTATTATTATCGTGATCCTCGTTTATACCGCTTGCGCAGTGTCGAGGCGGTGTGGATTAGAATAATTTAATACGATGTTGGTCAGCCTTTGTTCTTGGATGAGTAATTTGCATTTGTTTGGCATAGAATTCACCACTTCTTCCTTGAAGATACAATGAAAGCAGGCATTGATAAAGGCTTGAATTAAATTTAAATCCATCTTCTTTGTCTTTCCTCTTGTTATGGGCCAAACGAGCTTTTTCGTCGACAACAGGAAAGGTGGAAAAAGGGTCTTCGGCTTAGCTCAAAGGAGTAAGAGTGATTCACGGGAACCGCTTACGGGAGGGAAATCGTACCTAGTTGTGTTCAGAATCAGTCAAAATTAGTTATTAGGCGCCGCCTTTCAAATCACAGCTGATTGCAGGTTCTCGTGGAAGGCCGGGAAGCCAGCAGCTTACGGGAATCGGACTCACCTTTATTGTGCCTCCTCCTGTATATAAAGCTTGCAAAGTTCATGCACACAAAGATAAAAAAGATATACAAAAATAAAAGATGTAAATTTCAAGACAAATATAATTAAACTATTGGAAATAAATGACAAAATACAAAAATGACAGCAAATGGTGATATTTATGATTCAATACTACAAAAGGTTAATTGAACGTTCAAAAGCAGGCTCGCCATCCCTACCTTAGGGCATTTAAATTCTTAAAATAAATCTAGGCAGCCAGTGGCGTCTGAGTAGTTTACAAATACAATTTATGATTACTCTTTACAATTAACAGAAAATGACAATTGGCGAATAAAGGTCGCTTTTTGTCGCATCAACAGAAAAAGGTTCAATTACTCGAATTTTGAAAATGAAACGCGGAAAAGATTTTTTTTTCACAACACAAAAACTAGTTATTTTACCTTGACTTTGGGTGAAGGGAGTAGAGAAAGGCAGCACAATTGTGGAGTGTTCTCAGATCCCGAAAAAGGGTAGACGACGTTTTTCGGGGAATTTTGGAACGAAATATTCGCTGCTACGCCCCTGGAGATTGGATTGCTTCCAACGGGGTTGTTTGACGTTAAGAGAGAGAGACGGGAAGAACCAAGCTCCACGGGTTTGAATCACTTGTATCCGAAATAAATCGAGAAAACAATTCCACTGAATTGTTCTTGCGCCAAAGCTAACATTCTGCTAATATTTTTAATCCGACACAAGTCGAAGATTCTTCTGCCTAACGCAAAAATACGATACTGTAAAACTCAATTAGCAGATGAGCCGCGAAAAAAAACCCGATATAGGAAAATACGTCCGTGTGTTCCCAAAATCTAGCGCCTACTGGCTTTCCCCTCACCGCCAAACATCCACCCAAGTCTACTTTGTTCTGGAACAAATTAACCCGTGCGATTTCCGAGAAGTTCTTATTTGCAATATCTGTAAGGCTAAGCGCTGCTGACAAAAGGAGTTCTAGGAAATATTTTTGGTCGCCGTTAATAAACATGTCAAACGTTAGACTAAGTTCCGAAAGTGGCCTCCCATAAATTTAATTTTTGGAAATAATGAAAATTGTAATCAATATAAGAATTGTAATTAAAATAGAAATTTGATTCCTATGGAGCGGCAATTAAAATATGACTTTAATTCAGATGAAGTGGCAAAATCAAAGGAACATAACACTCTCTATCCTCTGCCACAAGTTTTCGATGGGATTAAGGTCTGGGGATTGTGCTGGCCAATCCATTCCAGCTACTTTATTGGTCGACATCCAAAATTGAAGCACTTTCGCTATGCTATGCTATAATGCAAGGTCTATGTCTATGAACTTTCCTTCCCTGAACCAATCATTCTCACTAGGCAACAACTTATTTTGCACTACTTTGCGGAATTTATCATCCCAGACATAAGACGTTGGGTGTTTTATTGTCGGAAGTACGCATTTTGGTGAAGATTCTTCCCCAGGAAACCTTCTCACATGCGTATTATCAGCATGGTTATTGATATTAAAGCTGGATTTATCACTGAATAGCAACTGTTATGAGGCCCGGTGATGATGTTCCTCTGTAATAATAATAATCTGTAAGGGAGATTATTTTCAGTCAGATACTCCGGGACTTATCATTAATTTTTACAATTTTTTGATTGATTACTTTTCTCTATATTAGTGATTTCACATGTCGAGATTTCTTTGTTGTGATGGCCTTTTGTGTGACAGTTTAATCTGTTTCTTCTGAGAGGACGTGGTGCAACTTTTGACATGTAAATCCCCTAAATATAAATGTCTTAAATTCAGTTCAGCGAGTATACAGTTTGAATGCAGAAGGTATTTCTCATACAAATAAGATTTAAATAGGCATTCACTAATTTTCTAATCTAGGCAGCAATATTTATTTCAATTTTTTAAAGAGTTTCAACATTACATCTTCAATTGCTGACATAATCATAAAAGATATTTAAATCTAATTTCCTAAAATTATGCTAAAAAGTTACGTTAAACTCCAAGAAATATTACCTGTTTTGATGATGCAAGACTTTGTCACACCACTGTACCATTTTTTTTATTAAAAAGTATTTTTTCATTACAAATCATAAAGTTTTATTTAAAATATAAATTTTTTCAGTTTGTATACATGTGATTTTTGATTTTATTGTCAATAGATGAGTTTAACTTAAATATGTCTTGTTTCTAAAATAAAAATTTTAACTTTTGCATCTCTCCAACCTACTTTGTACAAGCTAAATGCCTCTAACGACCTTTTCCAAATAATTTTTTTATTATTTCAAACAGATTAAATATGATGGTCTACAACAGTTGCCTTTACGTTTAGAATAATTTATCAGCCTTTGTCTTTTGTTCTTTTTTTTTGCATTTACAATTCTTTGTAAATGAATACTTCAATATCATTTCTCGTTATAGGTCTCGTTCGTAAACAGCATAGCCACAACAAAAGGCGGCCGTCACGTGGACTACATCACCGACATGATCGTGAAGCAGCTGATTGAAGTCCTGAAGAAGAAGAACAAAGGCGGCATCAACATCAGGCCTTTCCAGGTCAAAAACCACATGTGGATCTTCCTCAACTGTCTGATCGTCAATCCCACCTTCGACTCCCAAACAAAAGAAAACATGACGCTTCAAATAAAGAGCTTCGGGTCAAAGTGCACCCTATCGGAGAAATTTATTAACGCCGCCTCCAAAAGCGGTATCGTGGAGTCGGTGCTCTCGTGGGCCAAGTTCAAGGCCCAGAATGAGCTGTCCAAAACGAGCGGGAAGAAACAGGCAAAGCTCAAGGGGATTCCCAAGCTGGAGGACGCCAATGAAGCTGGAACAAGAAATGCATTAAAGTAAGTTGGTTAGGGAGTGGATTTGTTCATCATTCAAGGGAAAATCTTATCTCTCATCAATAATTTTTACTGTAGTCATTAATTTTAATTTTACTCTTTGGTAAGTAGAAAAACGTTTTGTGTGTCTAATACTACTCTAATAAACTTTGTGCAAGGATTTAAATTCCATCAGAATGAAAATATTGACAGGTTTTTAAAAGAAATCTGGAATTTATACGTAAACCAATAGACAACATTCAATGTATCAGAACTAAATATAAACTGATTTGAATTGATAGAAAT
Source organism: Limonius californicus (assembly GCA_014611495.1). Classification (NCBI taxonomy): domain Eukaryota; kingdom Metazoa; phylum Arthropoda; class Insecta; order Coleoptera; family Elateridae; genus Limonius; species Limonius californicus. Next base: position 23,748 of record JABXWE010008975.1, on the reverse strand, counting down.
TTAAAAAAATGACTGTTCTCTCTCAAGAGCAATTGCAATATATTTTTTAAATTATTAAAATTTACATCTAAAGATTAAACCTTACAACAGAATTATTTTGGGTTTATTAAAATGTATGCAAGCAAGCAGTGTTAGATTACAAACACAAATTTATATTCAAAATATACGAAATCCATTTAAACATTTTATGTAATTACAAGGAATTTTAACATTTCTGTACCTCATTTCAGTTTTACTATCCTATCTGTCTCTTTTGTAACAGTGCATTGCTAATTACAGAAAGTATGCTTTTCGAAGCCATCCTAATATGTGTCGAAATTTAAATATAAAAATGCTAAAGCTTCATTAACTGTTAGGATATAATACTTTTATCTCCCCCCTCCTACTAACTTTTAAACGACTATTTCTTCCCAAAATTTTGTGTGCTTTAATGGGAGGCTAAATAATAGGAGCACCTTTTAGTCCATATTTAAATTTTAGAACTTTTAAATTGGCGCTAGGCGACATCTTGAACTATTTTTTTAAATGGAAATGGGGGACGAGTGACACCTCATTTGAAAGGTATTTTAAATCTGCGTCTGATCTTTGAGTTTCATAAAAAAACATTCATCCACAAAAAAATGAGACATGATTGAAAATAACAAGTTCATGGAAAAAAAAAAGACACCCGGAAAATTTTGCGATTTGCGGCCCTGATATGTTGTTTGGCCTCGTCCAGGATAACAGCCTTTCCTTATGGCACTTTCCCGTAGGTCGTACCGTTCGGCCGCCAGGGGCGTCCAAAGTCGAATCACGAATCGACGTCCAGTACGTGTCCACGTCATCGCAGCGGGTCGGTCGCGAGCTCAGTCTGTTCGCATAAGTACGACGCGTCGACGGCCGGTTATAACATCCCCGAAGGGAGCGTGGGGGACGTCAGCTAAGTTTTTATGCGGATTTTTATGGGTTTTTTTCGGCGTCCCCCGCTCCCCCTTCGGGGATGTTATAACCGCCTTCACCGGCAGTCGATGCGCCGTACTTATGCGAACGATCCGCTGTGATGACGTGGACACGTGCTGTACGTCGATTCGTATTTCGACTTTGGACGCCCCCGGCGGCGGAACGGTAACTGTTCTTAAGAGAAAAAAAACTTGTGTAGAATAGAATAGACGCATTTACCAACACCCAAAAACATACTAAAACACTTTAATCGGTTTGCCTAAAAATTGGGGTTACGACTGTTTATCTCTCAGATACAGATTATTAATATACAGGTGTTACATTAAAAAGAAAGTTAAAAATCGGTGTAACTTGCCAAGGTAAACCTTGTTTTGTTTTTTTCAAAATTGAAGAGTTGTGTGGGCCAGCAAAACTGTAGAATTTTGCTGATTTAACCAAATCCATATCTATTTAAACAAAGTAGTTTGCTACAAAAATGTACCAGCTTTTAAAATGGTGGAAAAACTAAATATTATATTGTTAAGATCTTACAGATTCGTGAAAGCTTAAAAAATGTGTACCGTTTCATTTCAAAATAAACAATTTATCTGTTTTCTTTTGCTTCCACACTCAAGCATACAATAAAAACTCGTTGTATGAGGGTTGTTTACCATGTAAAAAAAAACCTTCAACAGCTAGTTTATGATTTACTGTGAAGTTTTTTTTTTTAAGTGTTTCTTTTAGAACACTTTAGTTGTGGTTAATCAGCTCCTAGCCCAGACTGGGGTCAAGGAATTAAGACGTTGTGGTCATGTCACTGATAACTGAAGGGTTCTATGCTGAGGGCAGCCTCACCCCCAGAGATTTTAGGCTTTAGTCATAGAACGTGTTTGAGTGAGAACGAGTTTGGTTCTTGACTGTCTTTATTAAAAAACTTCTTGGTTTATATACAATAATTAAAGCTAAAAACAGCATTATACTATCCTATTTCAAAGTGCAATTTACTCAACTGCTGACGCTGAGTTTGCATTTTCATTAAATTGCTATGTTATGTTGTGTAACCTGAGCTATGCAAAGATAATTATTATGCTGAAATGTAAAACCTACAATTTCATAATCAGGTCACTAGATCATTACAGAAGACAATTAAAATAATTCAAAAAATTCATGTTTAATTTGAGATTAAACAACCATTTATTGTTCCTGATGTAGAAGCAAATGACTTAGGTCTGTATGACACGGCACAGAAATTTGTACAAAATTTTGAATATATTTTTGTATAGAATTCTGCAAAATACGTATTACACGGAACAATTTTATGCAAAATTCTATCTGTGAACATGCACAAATAGGTGCAAATTACGTTGACATCTTTTTCGAGAATTGTCATAATAATTATTTTAATGTAGATAAGGTAGAAGGTTTAATAATAATTGTTAACATAACCTCAAATGTTGTTTATTTTTTCCTGGCTTGTAATATTTTTGCGTTTTCGGGAAGGTTTTTTTTGTTTATAAGTTATATTAAGTTTGTGTAGAATGGCTAGCGTGGAGAGATTTTAGGTGGTGCACGTGGTAAAACATTTACGTCTTTATCCTCTGTGATCGTTGATGAACACTAGTCAGTTCTCTGTTGCGCATCAATTTGACGTCGTTTCTGGACAAAATTCTGTAGACTGTAGAGCACTAGCTCTGCCAGTTTGACTCTGCATCAATATGATGAACCCAAGTTTCATCTACACTTCCAAATCTTTTCAAAAATCCATCTAAATCCGTATCCATTAATCTCAAATTGCTCACAGCATTGAGATACCTGACCTGCTTCTGATCAGATAACATTTTCGGAATCCATCGTGGGCGGGCTTTTCAAACCCAATTCCTGGGGCAAAATTTTCTTAACTCTTCCAATGGAAAACCCACATGTGTCAGCAATATATTTGACTGTAGTTCTCCGATCACTTAGTACCATATCATGGACCAAATCAATATTTTCTTGAGTGACAACAGGTTTTGGTGGTCCAGCACCGGACTTCCTTCCTAATTTGAAATCCCGGCACCTAATTCTTAATTACTGGATATGACGGGGTAGAATCGCCCAACATTCCGCACAGTCCTTTAAATTTCCTTCTTGAAAAGGTATTCACAGTCCTTGTCTCGAACTTTTCTATTTTGACAACCACCAGCACCACAGTAATATTAAATGTGTAACTTTTATAAGGCACCTGCAACTTGGCATATATTAATGTCAATAACTGATGTTTCTAAGAAAAATAATTATTCATTTGACGGTCAATGCTTTCTGTTATGGACAATAATTGATGAACCATCCTTGTATCGTACCAAAAACCACCCATGAGCTTATTAATGCTGCCAACCTAGGTTTGAAACGCCACCGCTGAAACCGTTCCGTCACACCAAATTAAAGGACAGAGGGGGGGTAAAAGTTGGGATTTCGAATTTTCGATCGACCGCTATTTCTGCGTCTGGTGGTTATTTCGGCGGGAGGTGCGTTGGAGTGTCTACCGTCGAGGGGTGCTTGGCGCCAGGTGTGAGGGGCAAAATTAACCTTCCCTTCTAGAATTTTCGCCGCTTGCGTGGGGTTTGGAAAAGGACTGTAAATTCGTAAAAAAAATTGAAACTTTTGAAAATCAGGACGTCGAAAAAATTGAAAGTATTTCAGGGGGTCGGGCGTTTCGATTTTTTGACTCAATCCGGGAGAACGGTATATTTCCGCGAGGGCTTTACAGCAAGTTTTCGTTTTTGGGCACTAACGGACTGGTCGTAACGGTAAATGAAAACCCAAAACCTTTTGAATCCCGGGAACCCGAAAAACATATACGAGAAAAAAGTCTACTCCCAAGATCGGTTTTTTCGTTTTTGAACGGAACCAACTCAAAAACTTGGGGAACTGTTGGGGTATCTGCCCGGCGGTGACCTGGCGAAAGCGCGTCTGGATGGACTGGCGCGTTTACGAAACAGCGGCCGTGTAAACGAGAGAGCGCACTAGTCGACTTTCCGATCATAATGTTCTGTAGCTCCTGCTGCAAAATGTTGTACAAAATTCTCTAGCTCGTGCTCTAAAGTCTACAGAATTGTGTTCAGAAACAACGTCAAATCGATGCGCAAACGAAGACTTTCTAGTGTTCATCAATGATCACAGAGGGCAAAGACGTAAATGTTTTACCCCGTGTACCATCTAAAATCTCTCAACGCTAGCCATTCTACACAAACTTAATAGGTATAACTTATAAACAAAAGAAACCTTCCCGAAAACGCAAAAATAATACAAGCCACGAAAAAATAAACAACATTCGAGGTTATGTAAACAAAAGTAAACAATTATTATTAAACCTTGGTAGATTTCTGCCTTATCGACAGTCACATGATTATTTTGACAGTTTTCTCACAGTTGTCAAAGTAATTTGCACCTATTTGCGCATGCTCACAGGCAGAATTTTGTATAAATTTCTGTTCCGTATAAGGCCAATATGACACGGCACAGAATTTTGTAGAAAACTTTGAACAAAATTTTGTACACAATTCTGTGCTGTCATATTCTCCTTAGACACAAAAATCTAAAATTTACCAAAAGAGACCAGCTATAGAAATGCGGCTTGCACCGTTGAAAACAAGAATAGACATGATACACTCATCCACAATGTAAACAAACTTTCGTACACTCTAAGGCAGCGCTATTGGATTTATGGTTTACCCATGGACACCCAGTATCCACTAACTGCACTAGATGTCTGGTACGGGGAGTAAACAAAAACAAAACCTCAATATATACAAAAATTTAACATCCATAATTCACATGCTGTTCCAGATGAGGTTATGTTTTTCTTGACTTCCTGATCATGACGTTATAATATATTTTTGTTTGAAGCAATTAAAGTATGCAAAATCCTGAAATTTTGTTTTAATTTTTCCAATTATTAATTCAACGTTCTTGTTTCAGATGTACTTTGATTCTGACTGAAGGAGACTCGGCCAAAACCGTGGCTGTGTCCGGCTTGGGTGTAATCGGTCGCGACTACTATGGAGTCTTTCCCCTGCGTGGTAAACTGCTAAACGTCCGTGAAGCCACGCACAAACAGATATTGGAAAACGCCGAAATTAACAATCTCATAAAAATCCTCGGCCTGCAGTACAAAAAGAAGTACAACTCCGAGGACGACATGAAGACCCTCCGCTACGGCAAGGTCATGATCATGACAGATCAGGATCAGGACGGCTCGCACATCAAGGGGCTCCTCATCAACTTCATCCACCACAACTGGCCCGAGTTGCTTCGGCAGAACTTCCTTGAGGAGTTCATCACGCCCATTGTGAAGGCCAGCAAAAGAAATGATTCCCTGAGCTTCTATTCTCTGCCCGAGTTTGCAGAGTGGAGGCTGAACACGCCAAACCATCACACCTACTCCATCAAGTACTACAAAGGTTTGGGTACTTCCACCTCGAACGAGGCCAAGGAGTACTTTTCGAACATGACCCGGCACCGGATCCGGTTCCGATACACGGGCCAACAGGACGACGACCACATCGTCCTGGCCTTCAGCAAGAAGCACGTGGACCATCGGAAAGAATGGCTCACCAATTTCATGGTTGAAAGCAAGCGGAGGAAGGAGATCGGATTGCCTGAGAAATACCTCTATACCAAGGAGACAAAGTTTATTTCCTACATGGATTTCGTTAATTTGGAACTGGTGCTGTTCTCAAACGCTGACAATGTGCGGTCCATTCCTTGCCTGGTCGACGGGGTGAAGCCCGGCCAACGGAAAGTTTTGTTTACGTGCTTCAAACGTAATGACAAGCGTGAGGTCAAGGTTGCCCAGCTGGCGGGGTCCGTGGCTGAACACTCGGCCTACCATCATGGTGAAGTGTCACTCTGCATGACCATTGTCAATCTCGCCCAGAACTTTGTTGGCAGCAATAATATTAACTTGCTGGAGCCCCGCGGTCAGTTCGGCACCAGGTTGACGGGCGGAAAAGACTCGGCCAGTCCCAGGTACGTTCCCACACTTTTATACTGCTGGTTTTTGTATTAATATTTTAATAATATTCAGAAATGTTATAATTAGTATTTCACAGAAACGCGTATACGCTAATCACATAATAATATTCCTTGCCGCCGCCGTTTATAACGCACAGGGGCACACCCTAGGGGCGGAGGGACAAAGTCAGGGTTTTGGCAATTTTTAGAATTTTAAAACGGCCGCCGTTTCCGCGTACACCGATCGAAATTCGCCGGAATGGTGCCATAAGGTTCGCCGTCTTGGGAGGAGGGGGGTTCGAGTTTGACCAGTTGCAATGTCGCGCGGGGGTCTGAAAAGGGCCGAAATTTCGTAAACAAAAAACTAAATTGTCAGAAATTGGGTTAACGCGAAAATTCGAAGAATTTTAGGGGAGGAGGCTTCATTCGATTTTGTTCAAGTCGAAAACCTCGATCCGGACGAACCATAGATATCGGCGCGCCTTTTCCGGTGATTTGTTTTTGGCCATCGGGGTCTCCTGACGGCCGCCAGCGATCTTCTCATTTTTTCCTTCTTTTGGCAATTTTTAAAATTTTATAACACCCGCCGTTTCCGCGTCCATCGATCGAAATTCGCGGGAGTGGTGCCGTAAGGTTCGCCGTCCCGGGGGGGGGGGGGGGTTTGACCAGTTGCAATGTCGCGCGGGAGTCTGAAAAGGGCCGAAATTTCGTAAAAAAAAACAACTGTCAGAAATTAGGTTAACGCGATTCATTCGATTTTTTTCGATTCGGAAACTCCGATCCGGGCGAACGGTAGATATCGGCGCGGCTTTTCTGGTGATTTTTTGTTTTTGGCCGTCGGGGTCTCCTGACCTACGCCAGTGGTTCCCTCAGTTTTTCCTTCTTTTGGCGATCGCTCCATCCATAGGTGGGTTGGGACAACGCGCCTGGCGGCGTTCGACGCACAATCGCAACCCAAAACTATTTCATCGGTGGCACCTCGAAAAAAATTCATCTCCTGAAACCGTACTTATGTGTATTTCATCCAATTTAGCTCAAACTCTGGGAACCTTTAGGAAACGTATCCAACAGCGACCTGACAAAGGAGCGTTCGGATCGGCCCATCTGTTCGCAAACGGCAGCCGTGGAAGCGAGCGGGCGCACTCTTCGACTTTGACGGTTAATAACTCGGCCATTGCTGGACCGATTTTTTTCCGAGTAGCCTATGCTTTCGCTAATGGTTGTTTCCTCAAAAAAGGGGCCGGCGCCACCCCGGGATTGCCAGAAAATGTGTCAAAATTGGCCGTTTTACTCATTTATGCCCCACCTTTTGATTTTACCTTTAAAGGTTTCTGTCAAATTATAATTCTAGCAACTTTTTTCAGGTACATTTTCACCAAAATGTCGCCCCTAACAAGATTAATCTTCCATCCTGGCGACGACCCGCTCTTGAAGCACGAGTACGACGACAACCAGAAGATCGAACCTGTCTGGTACATTCCTATAATACCCATGGTATTGGTGAACGGAGCCGATGGCATTGGAACCGGCTGGATGACCAAGATCCCCAACTTCAGTCCCCGGGAGATTGTGCAGAATTTGCGGAACATGCTGGAAAACGAAGAGCCCGTACCCATGATACCGTGGTACAAGAACTTCAAGGGCGTGATTGAGGACTGCGGAGACCACCGGTATCTGATCAGCGGCGAGATTGCCATAATTGGACATGAGAAGCTCGAGATTACCGAGCTGCCCATCGGGACATGGACCCAGAATTACAAGGAAAATGTGTTGGAACCGTTACTTCACGGTAGGTGCATTTTGGGGGGTTGCTTGAATAGTGGTTAGCTGATCTGTTTGCGGTTAGGTTCGGAGAAAGTCAAGGCTGTCATTTCGGATTACAAGGAGTACAACACGGATATAACTGTCAAGTTTGTGGTGACGTGCCAACCCGGGCAGTTGGCCAATTTGGAGAAAGAGGGACTGCACAAGGTTTTCAAGCTGCAGTCTATTGCCAACACGAGCTCCATGTGTGTGTTTGATGAGCTGGGCTGTTTGAGAAGGTAAATTCTATGGTAGTGGAACAAATTGTATGGAGTTTCCACTAATTATGCTCAACAATACTGGAAACTATTGGAAATGAATAAAAAGATAAAAGCAATCAATTTATTAAATAGGTTGATGGGGATGTTTAAAGGAATTACCCGTAAGTTGGTCTTTTTATGTATACAGGGTGTTTCAAAATTGGTAGTATACTATTAGGGATCCCAGAAATGGTTCGTCATACAAATTCCCTTAAATAAAAAACTTATAGTTGTAAGACCAATTTAAGCATGCTTTTGTTTTTCCCCAACAACATATAATCTTCTGGGTGTAATCTACAATCCAAGAAAGGTTAATTTTTCAAACTTGCACAACTTTTTTCAACCATAAACTAATCAAACTTAATCCTAAACCAACCTAATGTAACGTAACCTTCAACTCGGTTAACCTAAACGTCATCTAATTTTTTTCCAATCTTAATAAATCGGTTTGAAACTAACCCAACCCGACATAACCTTATTCAAAATTCGCCTGACTTAGTACAACCTTATTAGTATAAGGTTGACCTACCTCTACCTAATCTTTCATAACTCGCATAATCTTAACTATTTATTACTTTTACTTAGCTCTAATGTATTTTTCCATGCCTAATTGTAACTTTCTATCACCTGGTCGAATGTAACTTAAGCCAACCTTCTTAAAGTAAACCTGTTTTAGCGGACTTCAACCAAACCTGTTCTAACTGAACTTGTCCCAACCTTAACTATTTGATTTTTCTCTAAAAAGGGTCCGGGGAACAGTAGAGGGCTTTGAGAGGATTTTTTATTTTTGGCCGTTGGGTCTCCGGACGGCCGCTAGCGATATTCAAACTTTTATCTTTCTGCGATAGCTCGGCCTGTAGGTGGATTAGTGGAACGCGCCGGACGGCGTTCGACGCGTCAAAGGACCGGACATAACGCTTATAGGTGCGACTTCAACCCGAAACCTTCTGATCGACCGCCGGCAGAAAACACTTCCAGAAACGCATTTTTTCGTTTTTCATCCGAATCGGCCCGAACTCGGGAATCGGTTGGAAGACCTGCCCTGCTAACGACTTCCATGGCGAAAAACGAGCCGACAAAGATTTTTAGCGCCGCCCCGAACTTGCCAAAAAAAGAGTAAATTTACTGTTTTTGAGGACCCGTTGCCAAGTTGTTGATTAACGTAGCCGCGTGCAATTTACGCAATTCATAGAGCCATCTTAGTTCTACAAATTTGGTTGTAAGGATCGTTCTCGAAAACGATCGTCTTCAAGGCGAAAAATGCCGAAACGTCGAGGTCGAAAGACGGCGGCGCTCAAACTTCGGCGCCCTATTCTGAGATTGGCAGATTGTAGCCCCAAGTGTCCCGAATTCGCCTGCGAAAACCGCATCCTGATGCATCTCGTTCCATTTTCCGTCGGCAGACGTTTTTGATCAATCGAAACTCATCCGAGGGTTGTATTTTCTAAGAGACAAAAAAGAGAAATGCGGCTTGCGCCGTTGAAAAGAGCATCGCGAATACTACCTGGCGACGCGGTACCCTTCTGATCGTGTTACGTGGTTCAACGCCAGGGGGCGCGAAAGGATTTTCTATAAATGGCGGTAACTTCGGAACGCTACCTGGCGAGGGGCTTAAGGGCACTAAACTCGATTTGTTGAGCATTGAGCTAGAACATAAACAAATGCTTGACAGGTGCGTTGATTTACCGGATGTTTATTTACGTAATATTCCTTGCGTTTCTAAATTAACGTTGGCGCCGTCAGAATTCTTTTTTAGGAGTATTGGTGGTTCTGAAAAGAAACAATCATTTCGATGGGATTGAGTTCACAATGATAAGGCGGCTGCCGTAAAATCTCAATCCCAATCGTTTTAGCAATTTCTTCTAGCACGTACTCTTTGTATCTATCTTTCATCTAAAAGTGTTTTCCTAACTCCGGGCGATTTTGGAGAAGACAAAGTTTTAGTATCCCGAAACTCCTTTAAAATCTTTTTACTGCTGCAACAGTAACACCCGCTGTTTTAGCAACAAATTGTACATTTTTTTCTTATTTAAAGTAGTGGGACGCCCCCTGCGATTACGCTTTTTTGGAACAACTTGCTCCGTTTTGGGAAAATAAGCACCAGGCACTGTACAAACGCTCCGAAAACCGATAAACACTGCTCAAAAAGCACACAAACTTAACCCGGTAATTACGAGTGCAAAGTAAAGGTTTTGAGCGTCAATTACTCCTTAAGTAATGAGGCATTGGCGGTATCTAGCGCAGACCAATCGCAGCGCGCGCTCGGCTGAGTCAAACACGTGCATTTGTTGACATTCTAGCTCAGTGCTCAATAAATAAGAGTTTAGATGCGGTCTTATCAGTTTTATAAGGCGTTATAGATGGGACCCCAACCCGAAACCTTTCAGATGGAAATAACCTCAAAAACAAATTTTCTTGCCGATCAGTCGCTGTGCAGCGAGGTCGGTTTGCTTTTACAGGTACCGATCAAGTACAGCCACCCGTTCACGTGTGGCCCTGTCCAAAACACAAAATTAAAATTATCGAAGGTATAAAATTACTGACATTACGACTGTTGTCGAGGCGGCGCTAAAAACGGCCGGCGGCTAATTATATTTACGCGAAAGATAGTTGGATATATTTCAATTGGAATAGAACAAACCCGACCGCGACATCTTGATTCGCTGGCCTGTGAGGAATTTTTAACCTCAATATTGCAAACATGCACTTTTCTTCGCTGATTAGCACCGTTTGCGCGTTTTGACGCTCAATACGGTTACTTTCAAAGCGTTGGAATATAAAGCAGTGTTTCGGTATGCAAGGAAACGCGCGTTTCCGACTCTTGTCTATCGAGGTCGTACAAACGCGCGACTGAGTCTGAAAGCTATGCCCTAAAACACCCCCCCAGGTCACCTACTGACCTTAAAAAAGACAGAAAGAGTTCTGCACTGTTTGTACTTATCGACACTCGTTCTTATAAATTACATTTACAAACCCCTTTTGCCTTCCACTCTCCTTTATCTTTTGTTTATTTCTTTCTTGCTCTTTTCTACCCCCATTTCCTTCTGTTTGTTTCTTCTGTCCCCTTCTTTGTTTCATTATATTATTCTCCAGATTCGAATCCGTCATGGATATCCTGAGAGAATTCTACGTGCTGCGCTTGAAGATGTACCAGAAGCGGAAGGATTATCTGGAGGGCGCTCTGGAAGCCGAGGCAAACAAACTGAGCAATCAGGCCCGATTTATCATGGAAAAGTGCAGCGGGGAGTTGGTTGTTGAGAACAAGAAACGCAAAACCATCATAGACGAACTCATTAAGAGACAGTACGCACCTGATCCTCTGAAGGAGTGGAAGGCACGCATGGCAACAGAGGAGGAGGAAGAAGAGGCGCAGGAAGATGGCGACGAGACTCCAGAAGGTAAATGGGTTATATTTTAATTTTGCTTTTAGGTCGTTTATGTGCTTGGTTGAGTTTTGAATTTTCATTTTTTGTAAATTTATTTTGCATGTTTTTGTAATTTTGTTTTTTTTTTTTTTTCATTTAATTTACGTTAGTTTTTTCTTTTAGTTTCTTTATATTTACTGCTTGGCTTTTTAATGGTATATTTCCCTTGCTTTATTTATTTTTGATATTGTATTAATTTTTAAGATTTTCTTTATTCTTCCATTTTATTTATTTTTACCAATTTTATTCATTTCATTCTTCCTTTATTTTCGATTTTATATAAATTTTTAGTTTGCTTATTTTTGATGTTCCTTATTTTTATATGTATATAATAATTTTTACAGTTATGTTCTAATATTTGAATTTCTTAAAGTACATTTGCAGCATGTTGTTTCAGAAAAAGCGAGCGGTATTATGTCTGATGTAAAAAAATTCGACTATCTGCTGGGGCTTTCTATGTGGATGTTGACAGAGGAGAAGAAAAATGAACTTTTGCGGCAGAGGGACAATAAGTTGTCCGAGCTGGAAACGCTACGACGCAAAACGCCTTCTGATCTGTGGAAGGCCGATTTGGACGAATTTGCCGAAAAGCTAGACTCTGTGGAAGAGCAAGAAAGGAACGCCGACGCCGGTGTGAAGGCGAAGGACCCCAAGAAGGGAGCTGGGGTAAGATTAATTATTTCTATATTCCTGCATCGACATAAAACAATGCGGGAATTGCTTATGGTTAATTGTAGGTCATTAGCATAAAAAATAAACAGAAGGGGTCCAAGGAAGCTTCCTTGAGATACACCACATTGTATAATTATTTCTTTTGAAGAATTTTTTTTAAGTGCAACTAACTTAATTCTATTTGGATTCTAATGAAGTATCAACTTGTGCTATTCGACCGTATTCTAACCTAACTTAACTAATCAAACCTAAGTTATCCCAGACTTACTTTAACTTGACTTAACCAGTCTTGCGGGACAGGGGAGTGGCAACCAAAGGGCCTTGGTTGCCATTCCTCAGAAACGAAGAAGGAGGGGTAATAATGAAAGGGAAGGAGGAAGGCGGTAAAAGGACAATGAAGTAGAAAGACATAGGAAAGTGGTTGTGAAAGCGGGAAAGACCAACAAGACAATAGTATCAAAGGGCGGTAGAAAAGAAGCGAAGAAAAGGAAATGGGGAAAAGAAAGATAGAACACGGGAAAGAAGAGATTTGGAAAAAAGTAAAGGGGATGGTAGAAAATAAGGGAGGAATTTATAAAAGCGAGTGCCAACGGATATAAAAACTTTCCTACTTTTTTTTTTTTTTTTTTGGGTGTGAGTGGTCCAACGGCACAGCCATCAGCGCGACATTGATGGGCACGATCCCGAAACGCGCTCAAACACTGCGCTACACTCCGTTGTTCAAAAATAACCGCATTAACAAATAAAACACGCAAATGCGCATGTGCAATATTGACTTTAAAAATTCACCACCGGCCAAGGAATCAAGACATCGCCATCGGATTTATTTTATTCATAAATGCATAAATATAATAGCCGGCCGTTTTTAGCGCCGCCTCAGCAACAGCCGTAACGCCGGTAATTTTATACCCTTAAAAACTTCGTGTTTTGGACAAGGGCGTACGTGAATGGGTGGCTGTATTTGACCGGTGTCCCAATATGTTGTACCGACCCATGTTCCGGGCGTACTTGCAGAAGCAGACCCACCTTGTTGCCGTAGCAACCGATAGCGACCCTGAAAAAAATTGTTTTTTGAGGTTAAGTCCATTCTAAAGGTTTCAGTTGCGGTTTTCGCAGGCGGGCATTGGACACGTGCCGCTACCGTTCTCCCGTGTAAAAATGGGGCTCCGAACTTTGAAGTTTGAGCGCCGCCATATTTTTTTAACATAAAGACGGTCATTTTTGATAACGACGTCCATTACCAAAATGTTAAGAGTAATGTGGATGTGCGTGTGAAGTTACGCGCCCGATTTGCAGTACTTAAAGCAAAAGCACATAATTTTCAGTGTAGCGCGCGCGCGGTTCGTGTAGGTTAGGTTCCAATGCATGGTTGTAAACTGTATAACAAATTTCTCAAAATACCATCGCACTTAGTATTGGATTGTGGTAACAAAGCATTGAAACAAAAATGTACAATTATATAGAGTTCCATCTAAATTTATTTTCTAAATTCCAACCGCCACGCCTGCTTAAATGACGGTTAAGACTATATTTCCACATTTCCAATGCTGAAAAACACGTGATTTTAGCCATGTGATATTTGTTGGTACACCAAACTGAAGAAAAGTCACGAGACGCGCGTAATACATTGCACACCATTTGATTATGGTTATGTTTCTACTTCATTGGTGCACCAAGCTGAACAAAAGCTCTTAATTTATGCAACTCTAATTCAACTGACTTCACCTAACGTAGCTTTATTTAAAAAGTAACCATACACGGGATGTTTTTCTCTGTAAAAAAAAAAGGTGATTCGTCTGGTTGTTTTTTTTTGTATTCCTTGTCAAAACTTATTACCAAAGGGTTTGAACTGTGTATACAATTCGAGACATTGAGCTTTACTGTGGTTTTTATTTTTAGGGCAAAAAGAAACTTAACCTTCAGGAAACCATGCCGTCTCCGGCTGGCCGACGAGTCGTCCCGACGGTCAGCGAAGAGATCAAGAAGAAGATCCAGACTGCCATGAAGCAGAAGGAGAATAAGGGCAAGAAGGGCATTAAGAAAGAAATTCTCACTGAAGTAAGTTTCAAATTTCACATGCAGTGCTTAATTAACCCTGCAAAAGTACCAAGGTACTTCTGCCAAGAGCATCTTCTCTGGGGAAGACACTTCCTGCGGTTCACAGGCCGCATAAACAGTAGGTCCCCTATGTTTGTGTGTATTACTTTGTACGCACGCTACAGCCGTAGAAGAGAAAACGTCACCACGTTCTCTTGAAAGCCAATGGACTGTAGGGAGAGAACTTAATCACAAATGTGTTTGTTTCAGGAGGATAAGGACGATTTTGATTTAATGACGCAGAGCAAGAAGTCCCTCAAGGACAAACTTGGAACACCTGAGGAGGCTGAGAAGAGAGGGAAGTCCAAGAAGCAAAAGGACGGCCTGAAGCAAACTAAACTGAATTTCAAGGTTAAGAGCGAAGATGAAAAAGGTAATTTGTAACCTAACATATTCCCGTTCCCATCGAAAATTGTAATTGTGATATTTCAGTAAACGGCTCGCCCAAGAAGAAGGGCCGAAAGAAGAAGTCCAATTCAGACAGCGACGATGAGCTCAGCCTGAGCGGGTCCGATGTAGAATTCGGCGGGTCGGTTACCGCCGTCAAGGAGCGAACAACGAGCCGTAGGGCGGCAGCAAAACCAATCAAGTATGTGGAATCTTCTGGAAACGAGAACTCTTCCGACGGCGAGGAGGAACTGTTCGAGAACAGCGCCGTGAAGGAGGAAGGGGGATCCCAGGAGCGCATGGCAATCAGTTCAGAAAGTGAAGCTGAAGTTGCTCCAAGGAAAAATGAAAGTTCAGAAGATTTGTTTGACTCCCTTATAGGTAGGTTTGGAAATTTCTTATAGAATTTTTTTCCTTCTTTTGGATCCGTCTACCATAGATGTCGGAGGCACTGCAGGCTAAAAGGCTTAGTGTGCTCGCCCTGGATATTTCATCCATCCAATCCATGATCTTGGTACTCTGTAGCATGGCTGCACAGAGTATCTGCTGAAGTCCTTCGTGTCCATGTGCGTGTTATGCTTACCAGCATGTCACAGTTGCACAAAACGTGCATCGATGTTTCTGGTTCCTCATTTTGGAATCTACATGTAGGGTCTACATCAATTTTCTGAATCCTCCTGAGGTGTTCCTTAACAGTTGCGTGTCCTGCTTAGCTTGTGCAGTTCTTGGGCCCTTTTTGAGGAAGACCAAAGTCGGGATTTGGCGATTTTCGATCGGCTACCGTTTCCGCGTCTGCTGACCAATTTCGCCAGGAGATGCGTCGGAAGGTCCGCCGTCGAATAGACCCTGACGTCTGGGGGGGGAGGCAAAACCGACCGCCCCCCCCCTTAGAACCTTTGTCGCCTTTTCGAGTTTGACCAGTTGATAAGGGCCGTAAAATCGTAAAAAAATCGAAACTTTGAAAATTTGATCGGCGAAAAAATTCTACTCGTTTTAAGGGGCAAGGGGAGGGGGATCTTTTAGATTTTTATCGCCTGGGAAAGACGAATCCGGGGGAATGAAGGTTTTACGGTGATTCTTTGATTTTGACCCTCGTGGTCTCCGGAAGGCCATCAGCGGTTCTCAAACTTTTTTCTTTTGTTTTCCTATAAATCTCAGTTCGTAAAGGTCGTCCGCGCAATCATACCTGTGTTAAAAGACGGAACTAACAGCGCGTCCACATCCTACCATTTTTGGCTTTGTTTTATTGTTTTGTAGAATACTGTGGCTTACGTCGTCATTCGGGAACTACACCCAGCATCTTGGCAAACAAAATACATTAAGATCAAATCCTTGTCCACCCCTAGGTTTAAATAATCTAAGCACACGGCCCTGTTTATTGTATATATGGCTCAAACTTCTAGAGCAAATGCTTGTAAAGGCAGACAAGCTACATCTTACCTGATAATGCTGGGTGTAGTTCCCAAATGACGACGCCATCTAAGCCGAAAGTAAATTGTAATATTGACAGTTCGAGAAACCGCGAAAGCCTCAAAGAATATAATATTCCGGTCATGAACTTCATTGAATTTGTTAACCAGAACGGCATATGCTTCACTTTTCAAGTTTCTGTCACTGGAGTCTTTGCACTTGACTTTCCATACGCGTGGATAGCTTTCTTTCGAATATTGGCGTAAGTCGGCCATGGTTGCTAAATGCAATGTTTCTGTTAAAAACGGTTTAAGTACAACAATTCGATGAATCGCATGTTTTATCTACCATCATAGAGCAGCTCTTAACAAAACTGAGTTCAAAGACGGCGCTTGCGTCCACACGCTACGTCATACAGGATCCGGCAAGGAGGTGTGGTGTTTTTAAAAAGATTGTCACACATTTATTTTCGAACCAATTTCGAAATTTATTGTTTTCATACATTATTGGTACATTGCCATTTGTGAATACAGGGTTTGTCCGAAAAGTAATGTCAGTAATTTATTGTGAAGCGATTGTACGTAGCAGCGTGCTCGGACCGGTTGGGACCGGTGGAGGAGGAAGTCAGTTTACGAACGCGCGGTCGCTCAGTTGTCTACGACCATCCGGAGAGTAAGGAAAGGCTTTTCCGTATAACTCGTTTTCGTCTCCCGTGCAAGCCGCAATGCAGCGCTCGTTGGAACAAAGGATTATCATCAAGTTTTGTATGAAACTCGGCAAGTCCGCAGTGGATAAAGACGACCTTTTGATGATGATTGTTTGTCGGAACGTCAAGTCTACCGGTGGCACAAGGCCGCGAAGAGGTCAGCGATGAAGCTCGCGCTGGACGGCTATCAACGACCACCACCGACGAAAATGTGACGCGTGTGAGAGAACTTTTGAACTCAGACCGTCGTTTAAGTGTTCGTTCAGTGGCACATACATTAAACATTCCAAAAAGTACCGTCCACGAGATTGTGACAAACAATTTGCACATGCGAAAAGTGTGCGCGAAGTTGGTGCCCAAAGCGCTAATGGACGACCAAAAATCGCGCGGAGTTGAAACGTGCCAGGAACTTCGGGACTTTTGTGAAAGTGCCCCCCACTTTTTAGACAATGTCATCACAGGTGACGAGTCTTGGGTGTTTGAATACGACTCCGAAACAAAAAGGCAGAGTGCCGAGTGGCACATCTCGGCATCACCTCGCCCCAAGAAGGCCAAAATGAGCAAGTCAAAGGTCAAAACCATGCTCGTTGTGTTCTTTGACATCCGGGGGCTCGTCCACCATGAGTTTGTATCACATGGTACAACCGTCAACGCCAAATTCTACGTGGAAGTGCTCAAGAGACTGAAACGAAGGGTTTATCGCGAACGATTGGAAACTTCACCATGATAACGCGCCAACCCACACTGCCTTCCTCGTGACCCGCTTGCTGACCGATTCAAAGGTGTCGGCGGTTCCCCAGCCGCCCTACAGTCCTGACGTGGCTCCCCCAGACTTCTTTTTGTTTCCGCGCTTGAAACTCCCATGAAAGGACATCATATCGGGACAGTTGACAAAGTCAAAGGAGCTTGCACCAAGGGTCTAAAGGACATTCCGAAGGAGGCCTACCGTGACACTTTCGATGCCTGAAAATCTTGTTGGAAATGATGTATCGACGCAGGAGGAGCCTATTTTGAAACCTTTTAATGTGTTGTACCGATCTGATCAATAAATTTTTTTCATTGACTCCCTGACATTACTTTTCGGACAAACCCTGTACATAACGAAACATAGGAAAAAAATGATCAACTGCGAAAAATCACGTCAGTTAGAGGGCGTCCATTTGTTGTCGAAACATTATTATAGACGGATGGCGAAATTGTCCATACTCCTTCCAAGCACGGCGCGCGGAACCCTCTGAATTTCTCGCATTGTTTTCAGAAAGCGCTTCAAGAGTACATGGTTTGTCTGTGTAAACTTGAGCTTTTAGGTAGCCCCATAAAAAGTAGTCATAAGGTTTCAATATTACGATTTACATTCGGCTTAGAGCGCGTCGTCATTTGGGAACTACACCCAGCTTATCAGGTAAGGACCGACCTGTAGCTTGTCTGCCTTTACAGGCATTTGATCTGCATGCATGCGTGCTGGGTATATGTATGTAGTTCCCAAATGACGACGTGGTCTAAGCCGAAAGTAAATTGTAATATCGACAGTTCGAGAAACCGCGAAAGCCTCAAAGATTATAGTCATAAGGTGACAGGTCCGGTGACCGAGGAGGCCACTCCACATCCCCACGCGTGAAATCAGACGTCCTGGGAAATGTTGTCTTACAAAAGCCATTGTTGCTCTTGATGTATGGCAAGTCGCCTCATTTTGCTGAAACCAAAACAGCGTTGCGGTTAATGCGTCGTCTTCTTACTTCTGGCGGGAAATAATCACGCAACATTGCAAAGTTGCGATCTATGTTAACAGTGACTGTTCGTCAGTTTTCACGAAAACAATAAGGCCCAATAATGCAGGTTCGAGATACGTCACACGAAACAGTTGCTCTTTCGTAGTGTAGAGTTTTTTGATGCAATTGTTGCGGGTTTGTGGGTGCCCAGCACCGAAAATTATGTTTGTTTACCATCCCCGATAAATGAAAGTGGGCCTCGTTACTCGCGATCAAAACGATGTCGTCTGTCAGCAATTCCAATATCGCTTGTGCGAATCCGTGTAGTCTCACGAAGTCGTTTTGCCGCAGTTCTTGAACAATCATAATCTTATACTGATGGAAATGAAGTTCCAAGCCTGACATCCGAAGAACGTGTGCGTGACGTACCGCCGAACGAAAAGGGCTGACTTCCACCGCTTGTCGCACTCTTTCAATATTTTCCGGAGTCCGTACAGTTCGATCATCTCTCCGTGCAGTTATCGGTTTTAAAGATCCTCTTCTTTGAAAACTATTCGCCCACTTCATAATGGTATTTTTTTTTGGAACTAGACCATAACGACCAACATTAAAATGGTTTGTGTGAGCACCACAGAACGACCCGTTGCAATGAAAGTGTTGTAAAACACGCAGTGTGTTACAGACCAAGGCTCCATTGCTACTGAAATGGCATCTGTCGACGAGTAGATATCAACTATTTCGGAAACATTCGGTCCACCCAAGCGCGCGTGACAGTTTTTTTTCAAAAACACCATACCTCCTTGCCGGACCCGTTATACGCGCGTGCTTTAGTTATTTTCAAGCAAGGCCTGAACTTGTTCAAGCCTCTGTTTTGGTTTGTGCGTACCGTGGTCTTGTTGTCCTTACCTGCACAAACCAGGCGGAAACGCGTCCGTATCGACCGACCCGTTCAGAAATGGCGGTATTGGAAGAGAGTGGGCGTACTCTTCGACTTTGGCGGCTTATAATTCGGCCGTCCTTTTTCTTTTTTTTTTGTCGGATAGCCAATCACCGTGACTAAAGACTTCCGTGACGGAAAGAGTATCGCGGAAAAAATTTTCCACCTCCGGAGCTGGCTTAAAAATATCAAAATCTCTTTCTTACCTCTCTTTGTTCCTATTGCCTCGCTCGTATTTCCCTCCTTCAACCACTTTCTTATTTCTTAATTATTTTTTCTCCATTTCTTCTTCTCCTCCCTCCGTTTCCTCTACCTCCTCCCGATGGTCCCAATCCCCCTTTCTTCTCTCCTTTCCACTCTTATTTTTTCGTATCTTTCCTCCACTCTGCGCCTCATTTTCATTCTAGCGGTTTCTGGAGAATTGTACGAAGCCCTCCCCCCTTCGCCAGCATTCACCTGGTCCGCAAAGCTGTTAAAAACAACCTTGTTTTAATTTAATCATGTAGTACAATACTAAGGTCCTTTCTTGAATTTGTCTAAGCGGTAGTATTTGATGAGAACTTATAATAATGATAATGAAATTCTTCTTCTCATTGAGAAGGAATTTCATTATCCCTGCACTAAGTTGTTATACATACAAGTTTCAAAGCACTGAAAAGCCTTCTTGTGTTTGACTGAATTTGTAGATTCAACCACGTCGTCAGCTAGCTCTTCTTGAAGTATGGCGTACGGCGCCTGTATTGTATTGCGTTTCAGATATAATTACGCGTCGGTGGTTCCCCTTTCTGCCATTTAAAACATGCAGCATGTGTAAATCCCCGACAACGCTTACTCTGTAGGAAAATGCGGAGTGTGCAAAATAGAAATCTGTTCGGATTAGCACACCATTTTTTTCAGGATTATCGAGACAAAGGAACTCGAGCCGACTGCTTTTCAGATTTTCGCGTGTTCGGATTATCGCGACTCTCCTGTAATCAAATAAATACAATTCAACAGCAAATTAATGCAATATTTTCATTATGAAAGATAATCAAAATGTCCCATTTATTTAAATTTGCGTCTTTCTTGGCTTGTAGAAAAAAAATGTACTTTCAGGTAAGAAAGACAGCTCCCCATCCCCACCGCCCAAAAAGACGGAAGCAAAGGAGCCGCCGAAACGAAAACCGGAAAAGAAACGAGTTGTTTCCTCCTCAGAATCAGACAAGAGTTTCGTTGTCAGTGGCAGCGATTCGGACATTGGTGCTAAAAAGAGCAGCAAGCCTCAGAAAAAGAAGAAAAAGCTCATGGATTCGGACGATGACGAGTTCGATGTAAAGAAAAAGACTGTTGCCAAGCCCAAGGAGAAAAAGAAGGAGTTGGCCGATTCTGACGATGACGAGTTCGATATAAAGAAAAAGACTGTTGCCAAGCCCAAGGAGAAAAAGAAGGAGTTGGCGGATTCCGACGATGAGGGAAGCGCCGACGCTGGAAAAAAGAAACCGAAGGCGCGGGGTAAGGGTAAGAAGAAGTTGGATTCGGATGACGATTCCGATTTTGACATAGACAAAGCTCCTAATTTGAAAAAGAGAAACGTGAGCAGCGACGAGAGCGACTACAACCCCCCACCTAAGACCACCGCCCGGACAGGCCGTGCAAAAAAACAAACAAAGTACACATTTGACTCGGATGGGTCTGATTCAGATTGAATCGTAGACATGAAATCTCATTTTATTTACATAATTGTAATTTTAAGGTGTATTAATTAATTTATTCGTTCGTATCGTCCACTGTAAGTATCTTTTTAAGGATAGTATTATCATTTTTTTTTTAATAAACTTCTTGTTGTACAAGACTTTGGTTTTTATTTTGAGGAGTTTTAATGAGACACATACAGGGTGTTAATTGGAAAACGTATCTGTGGAAGTAAAAGATACCGAAAATTCCTAAAAACTTGGAGGTGGGATCACCACGACTCAAAAAGTAAGCTTATCCATTCAACCCAGTAGGCTATAGGTACCCAAACAAAAACATTTCATATGGTAACGCCCATCTTGTGGTCGACCTCCTTGAAAAGCACTTACAAAATGCTTTTCAATAGTAGTAAACATTTTTTTACCTAGTTCGCTTCGGGAGAATAGAATGATTTTTAAGATCTATAGATTTGATTCCATTAGACTTCATTTTATGGCATCACTTAAAATCTGTTGTCTACAAAACTCAGTCTCGGTCTATTGGGCAATCGTGGCAAAGAGTTCAGGAATGCCGAGCTTTACTGCCACAAACATTCCAAAATGTTTGCAGCGAATTTGAAAGTAGACTTTACTATTGCTGAGAGAATAATGAAAATCATTTTGAACATTAAATTTGAATTTAAAAAATGGTTCTAAACCTTTTGACAATATTTCAGAACTTTCCTACATAATCCCAAGCCTATTTACCAAAGGGTGTTTGGTTTGATGTCAGTTGGTTGCCACCCCTGGCTACTTAGAATTGTGCCACTCGTTTTGATCCTGCACTTTTACGTCGCTGTGTTCCAATCTAACCTATTTCATTTCCCTACTATTTTTACCCCTTCTACCCATGGCTTCCAACTCTGCTTTCTTCCTGGTCTTCTTGCATTCTGTGTACATGTCCCAACCATCCTAATTACCTTACATGGACTACTGTGGCCAATGTTAAACGACGTCACAGAGATTGATAACTTAGCGTCACGAAAACGGCCGAACTTTGCGCGTCCATTAATACTACTGTTACATAATGAACACTTTGACCAAAATGACGAAACGAGATTATGATCAATACATCAATTATGTCCAAAATGCCGAATTGTCGTAAAGGACACTTTGCCGACTACGACCATAACGCCAAAATAAGATTAGTAGCAAAACACCGACAGAAGAATATGACTAAAATACCAAACTCTCGTAATGGGCACTTAGTTGACCACAACCAAAACGGTGATATACGTAAGTGTGCATATTTTAATAATGTGCATTCAAATTAAAATTGTCTAGTAGGATAGAAAAAAAATTTAATACGATTTTAGTATCAAATATCCCGAGTGATGCACTACTACTAAAATATAAAAAATATCAAATAATTCTCACATAGTTAAATTAAATAAATATGTCATTAATAAGAGGTTCTCAAGTAATAGCAGTATTTTATTCTCTCAGGTAAACACATGCAGGGTAAGTGTACACGTATAAAAAAAATGCACATCGCCGTATTTTGCAACAAATTCCTTTAAAAATACATTCTGTCAAAAATGTTTATTAATATTCAACTATTCTTGTATACAAATAAATTCTAGTAAAAGGTAATGTAAGTAATTGTTTCGTCATTTTAGATCCACCTTCCATAAGAAAAAAAAATAGTATTTTGGTAGGAAATTATGTTTACATATAAATTAAATTGTTGATTACTTTTCCATCTTGGATAGCAGTTTTCTTAAACCGGATGGTCAGCTTATGAAAGTTGAAAATTCCTGAACTTGCATGTTGAGCAGGTTAAATAGCAGTAGCGGTTTTTGAATAACGTGGGTGCGCCCCGTCCCTGATTAAAATATTAAAATTAATCATTTCTGTATTTAAATAATATTAAAATTTTAATTATTTAAATTATTAAAATGAACTAACTCTGCAAAAGTTTGTTTTCTATAGCTAACGTTTAAATTGTCATCTATTCCGTGATTTTCGCCACGAAGTTCGCGATTGAATTGGTAGGGGTGAAGGTGACGTCTATTCGGCCCACACGATTCTCTGTATTCGGCAAACATCGCCTGACCGTACGTATATGATGATTATTGACTATAACATTCATTTAGTGGACCGAACCGATTCGCCCGCGCTCAAAGTTTTGAATTCCAAACTGCAGTTTTGTTACTAGGAAACCATGAATAGTGTTAATAACCTTTTAAAGATTTACTTTTCAAGACTTTCGATTTAAGAAAAACTTCAAATTAAAACATTAGGCAGATCCACGCCGAATTTTAATTTAACACAAAAAATGGAGAGAAAAGCACAGAACAGGTGTTACACCTATCGTTTTTCTGCAGAGACATAAACTTATACTTATATTTTAGGCAGAGTAGTTTTTTTTATCCCATACTCTCTAAGAAGAGGTTAAAAGCGAGTTAGAAGTTATATGCACAAAATCCGACCGATAAAGAAATATCTGGTGCTATGAATATTTTAACATTTTTGTTATAAAATAATCTTGAAGAAACTTTTCTGAAAACACTGAGACATCTAAATATTATTGTAACAACGCCTATGCGACCGCCGAAGCTGAAAGTTGCTTTTCCACATTAAAGCGTGTAAAAAGCTTTTTACAAAACATGCTTAACGATCGCTCGAATGCTTTGGCTACAATGTCTATCAGCAGGAGTTTAGTTAACGAAATTGATAATTTTGAAGAAAAAGTTGCGGACAAATTCATTTCGATGAAAAAT
>JABXWE010008974.1:0-34869 GCA_014611495.1 Limonius californicus | reverse complement strand
GGTAAATAATAATAATTCATTATTTACCTAGGTTAATAAAGATAATGAAAATTATCAAAAAATATGAAAATCATTTAAAATAATAGTTGATTGTACAGTTATTACAAGTCATGTGCACTGCTGCATTTTCACTATTAATAGAATTACCATTCTCAGCCATATTTTAATATTTTATTGTAATACTTTTACTTAAAACCTTCCAATTATTTTAGAATAATGACGTTCATTGGAACCCATCAGTTTCAATTGTTTTATTCGTTGCCTTCTTAACCGAGCCCCAGGCTACTTAATATTTCGATATGATTGAATAATAGGGGAAATGGCTAATTTTAAAATAAAAATAAGATCTTTTGGTGTTAGTTCGGCTATTAGTAGTAAAAAAAATACTATATATACTTCGGTTGAGAAGGCAATTATTTACATCGAAAATTATATCCTTCGGCGCTACGCGCCTCAGGATATAAAATTTCTCGGTAAATAATAGCTCACTTCTCAACCTAGGTATATAATATACTATTATTACCTATATTTAAGATTAAAACTGTAGCAGTTTTTTTTCGTTCGGAATAATTGATTATTACACCATAATTTAAAAGTTTATGAAACTAAGGGAACAAGGAACTGCATATGCTAATAATTTTATAAAATGTTCTAGCCATGCTCTAAATACTGCTAAAATATCTAGTGAATTAAAAATGGGTGTTTAGTTAACATTTTAAATTTTCACTTTCTATCTATAAATCCATTTAGAAATTAATATTTGTCGTTTCGCATTATTTCTACAATCAGTTTCAAAAACAAGCTGCTGACATCTTATGAATATGTACGTTGGCGTACATATGTATGTAATAAATCGTTACTGTTATCGATTTGCTACAATAAAATATTGATGGAACACGCGCGATTGATGTACCTTTTTGATTTAATAAAATATTTGGGTGTCGAAGTTGCCATAGCAATGCTTGTATCAATCAATTATTTATGTTTGACAGTAGTACGAGCACATGCAAAATTTTTGTGTATTTGAAATACTTTAACAACACTTTAAAAGTTAAACCTTTATTAAGTTCAGGTATGCAACTAAACAAAATGTTATTCAGACATGTAAAATACACCATAACTAAAGTCAGTTTATAATTAAAAATTAAAAACGCCTCACTAATATCACAGCTTGTAATTCACAAAAGAAACGGCGAAGGGGATGGACATTTCGCCTTGGCTTTTTGAAAGGCCTCGATGATCGCGTCCCTAAATACCTGCCGATGCCACAAATATGCCCCTACGTGTCCGGAATTTAAATAACGAACAGTCGAACCTGGCCACAAATCTTCCAGTTTTGAACAACCTTCTCGTGGAACGTAACCGTCAGATCTAGCGCATATAACTATAACAAGTGAGGTATCATATGGCACCGAAAAGTTCTTCAGGTGCGTGCATTCGTCCATAACCCCTTTCATGAACCATACTGCTTCTTGGTCTCGAATTTTCATGTTGGAATGGTGGAAAAGTTTCAGGAATAACGTGGGTGAGCGTTTAAGAAGATTCATAAATTTTAAGTTTGACAGAGATGGTAGCGCGATTCTTTTTCTTCTGGCACTGGAGTCTTTGAAACTACACGATGCTGGATTGGTCTGGGATGATTTTAATAGGCTGAGCCATTCGAACGGTGTTAAGGTTTTGCTAGACAACGCACTGGAGTTTAAGGTAGCTAATGAATATTCCAAATTCTGGCATAAGGAGCATTCAAATGGATCATCTACTATGGTGCACGATTTTGATAAGGTATCGTAAAATTTGCTATCTGAAATGTATTGACTCTGCAAGAGGTCCCAGTTGATTGCTTCGCTCATAACACCTTCTGTAAAAACAGCCGACGCTGTAGACCATGAAAGGCATGGAACTAGTACTAAAGGTTTCGGCCAATTCGTAGCGGCTAAAGATGCCATGTGTCCACCCATTGACAATCCAGATACACCTAAAGGACCAAAACCCATTTTTTCGCACCAACGCAACAACACCTGACTCTCGAGGACCAAAGCACTTCCCATAACGAATATGTCAGAAACATTGTGTAAACTTGAACGGTATTGGTCCTTGGGTTTTCGTAAACCGTAAAATGGATTTTCTAGTATTAAAGCACCAATACCTGCCTTTAAAAGAGGTTTGGCCATTACGTTCCTGCGCCTCCAGAAATAATGGTCACCTGTTCCAGCAAAATGCATGCACAAAGGTCGATGTTTTTTGGTCTCCCAGTACAGCGGTATCACAATTTGGAAAAAGGCTTGGGATACCTTTGGTGTTAAAACATCCGGCAAGTAAAGGGCCAGTGGGCTAAGGAACGTTCCTTCGATTATGCGGCAGTCTTTCCAAGTTTGCCGGTGAAGAACTGTTATGGGATAATTTTCTGGTACCATGCTGATGCAAACGTCCCTGTTGGAAATCTTTTTGCGAATTTCGATTAAGCGCAGAATGTATTCTGGATTGCCCCAACCTTTGTTAAAAAACGTCGATAAGAGAAGCTTCCTGTAAATTTTGTCTAAACGGCTGAAGGTCATATTAAACTTATGTAATGGAGATTGGTGCACTTAACTACAATAAATTATAAATTTTGCACTTTAAAACTTTCAATAAATAATTTTGTAAATGGTATTAAAATCTTGACACGAAAATAAAAACAATCACATGATAGCTGGATAAATTAGAGTAATAGTGACTTGATCCAATTTTATAATTTTCGGGATGTTTAACCGATATGTTTTTATGATTGTAAATTTTTTTTCTGGTTACAATATAGTTGCGTGTCCATTTGAAGATACAGTACGAACAAAAGAATTGGGATAGGTGTGATAATTATAGAATTGTACGTCTGTTTTTATATTTTGCGATAATGAAATTATTTTTATGGTTATTATTACAGGAATGCAGTAAACTAATTATTTGATTTACAGTTAAAAAGGTTTTGATGATTCCATGACGAAAACGAGAAACACGAAAGCAAAGTCTGTCACACAATCTTCATTTTATATAGTTTCCTAACTTTTTACACCTAAATTAAAAGAGAATTATACGTATGTCCTTGATTTGCATTAACTGTATTGAGTAATAATAATAATTGTTATTATTATTCCTAAAATAGCAACATAGAAAACAAATATTGTACGTTTACGTTAGTAGTGAATAGTGTATATTAGCTGTCGCGTGAGGGTTTTTAGTGTAAAATAAAACTGAAGGGGCTTACAACTAGCTGAATGTGAGGTTATGTCTTAGTTTTAATATATAATATTAGTTCTCATTTGAAATATTGGTAATGCAGTATCTGTTCTCGCATATGGCGTGGAGGCCGTGCGTATATTTAAAAACGTAACTTCTCTAATATTTTTCTAAAGAAATTGAGAAATCTGGTAAGAAGAAGAAAATATTTCTTAATATTACGGGGAAGGGAAGGCTTACGTCCACGAATGGACTGATATAAGCTGATTCTAATTGTGATTGTGTAGATTATTGGTTCGATTTTTGTAATATCCATACATTAATGAAAATTGGAATTTATGATAAATATATTCCTGTTTTCTAAAGAAACAATTATAAGAAATACTCCTTAGGTGCCAGATATGTTAACCTGAATTCCGCCTCTGACGTTTATCAGCAGTATGATTATGTATATTATGAAGCCATTACTATGCGTTTAAGCGTAAAAATTGTCATAATATTTTATGTTTTATTCTGCTGATTGTTTACAGTTGTAAAATTGTGGTTCATTGTCAACGACATGTACTTTTGGGGATTGTGACATATTACACTTAGTATAATACACAAGAATGTAAGTTAAATTGAAAAACTGTTATGGATTCGTTCTTATGCTAGACAACAATGATAAACAACGCAGTAGGTAATAAACTATTTAGCTAAAACATAGTTCCATGTTATTAACAGATACTGAATTTTGATGGCAAGCAGTAACATTGTACAAATCAAGTCATGGCATAACATTTTTTTCTCACAGTCACCCTTTATCTTGAACTTTTTGATTACATTACAGATAGTTAACAAAAAACTAAACCTATGCAATGTGTTGCAACAACATATTCGCGTAGAATGTGTTTTATTAGTTAATGCGTCGAGCTTGTTTTGACTTGTACATCCGTTTTTTCCCATTATTTATACGTTTTTCAATGTTTACTGTTTTTTCCTCTCGTTCGAATTGCTTTTATTCCACGCTAGAAGCGAAGTTTGTCGGTGTACTCTCACTCGCTGTTTACGTAGAGTAGCTTCATATACTTTTTCATATTCTGAAATATGAAAATTTATTTGTTATCTTCCAATAATTTTTTTTTGTAAATATACGTTGAAAATGTTTTTTTTTAATTTTACGACCTTAGAGTTTATGATTAGGAGCAATACCACAACAAGCTGAGCTTATGTATTTGCTGCAAGGAGCAATTGTATGTTGTTTATTGCCATTTAAGAGATTGGTTATATAGTTTGATGAACCCCACAACTATCATATAAAAAACGCACTTTTCCTATTTTACACAAACGAAAAAATACAAACAGTAGTTTTATTGTTTTTTTTATTTTGCTAATAATTGTAAATTGGTGAAATATTTAATAAGACAATTTCGTCTTAGATCTTTGCTATTGGTCAACAATCCGATTCATTTATCTATATCTAATTACTGATAATCGCATGTCATTTTCTCAGTTCTTCCTGTAATAGGTTATATTTGCTGCTCAGTACTTACAGTTTTATATATTTCTGAGATACGCACTTCAAAACACAATTTGATCATTGTTTTTAATGATATCTGCACTCTAGAGAACTAAAGCGTAATTACTTTTGTGTATATGAAATTGAACAGTCTGTTGTTTGAATTCCCAAACATCCTGTTTCCGCAACCGCGAAGTTGTTGCTTGGATCAAACTTTTAACTTACAACTGCAAAGTTAACTAATACTTAACTGTTAACGTTTTTAATACCGAACCATGAATTGCAATTTCCTTTAACCCAATTTATTTTTGAAACTCTAGTTCGAGCTTCAACCCTCTGACATTTTCGAATTAAAACGTGCTGAAATAAGCGTTTGAAGGCGCTGCATGAAAATGTATTCTTATTATTATGTTTAGTTAGGATTTCGGATTCAAGAGTTCATCTCATCCCAAACCTGATCTACTTCAGGCTTTCGATCGTCGTGGTCGAAATCTGATTGAAATCATGGCTCTGGGGCATGCTTTCCATAAAAATCAATTATTATTCACTGAAGTAAAAGCACTTACAAACGATTTCTTTATGGGAACTCGTGAATTCGAAAATATATTTTCTAGGAATCAAATTAGTTTCCTAAAGTTTCTCTAGGTGTATAATAATACCACACTTAAATGTTCAATAAAAGTAAAACATGAATGATAGTAATAATACTTAGTAACTACTTTCTTAGCTTAATATATTTACATATCGAATGCCATTATTTAACATGTAGCAAATAAAAAAATTGTTTCTGAGCAAATAAACGGTCAACCAGCAGGAGTCGTGTTTTGAAATTTGGTTATTTAGTCACTTAATACAATGTGAATTATACTTTTTAAAATGGGGGTTCTTTTGTGGACAAATATCCAAATCAACAACTCCTGTAAGAAGTAGAAAGGTTGTGTATGAAGTTCTTCAATCATTTTTCATTTGGAAATTTTTTATTATTTAATTTTCTTTACAGAAGTTAGATGTGCATTTTTAGGAGTGCAAAAATTTCTGAATCTGTCAGATTTACAATTCGAATGTATCAGGTGTACCTTCTACATACTATAAGGATAAAAATATATTAATTATTTAGCAGTTAGTTACAGTTTGAATTGGAAATAAGAACAACAATCGTATAAAACTGTTATAATTAAATTAGTAGCATCAACTAAATTCGGGATTAAAGGAAAAGTCATACTAATAGCAATATTGATTGTAATATCCTTTGCTTAAATGTTGCTATTTTGATGAATTAACAGTCTTGCATGATGGACTGAAAAGCTTGACTCTGATTGACATATTTCAATGCAGTTGTTGACTAGAATTTAGGAGTGCGAGTTGTTGAAGTCATATTCCTATGCACGTGACTTTTATTAATTTCTTGAAGCTATTGTGTGATTTTAAGAGAGAGAAAATGTAGTGTTAAGTATAATTTTTAGGGATGTTTTATGGTAGTTGTGGTAAAATTTAGTATCTACGTAAAGCAGTAAATTCAGTGCAACTGTTTTTGTTCTACATAAATTAATTGTTAGCCACAAAGAAAGGAAATATAAGAATAATGCACTCATAAAAAGTATTAAATATAATTTGCGAAAGCTCATAATTACGAGATTGTGTCATCATAAACAAAATCACTCACGATAAAGCCAACAAAACAACTGCAATATTCTTGGGACCCAGAAAAAAGTAATAATATAATTGTTGAAACTGCAAATTTAAATATTTGGTTTAAATCAATATATATTTTAAAAATGCAGAAATACAAAGCTTCTGTTTTTCCAAGAATGTAAATAGAAGTTAAAAAAATATCAATTTTATGGCATTAACACTCTGTACATCCTAGTAATAGCAAACATCTGAGCCGTGCAACCCAATAAAAGCAAATCATTGGCTATTTGCAACACTACACGGTTTGCTATCTATGGCCTACCCTTGTCACAGATATTAATGTTTCTGGTAGTGGTGTTCGGTGGGTATTGGCAGGGGGTGTGTTGTATGTTTTCCAACAAATTAACAAAACTGTAGATCCAGGAGGTGGGTTTTAATCTGGCCGAGATCGGTGAGATTTTTCTACGGGGGAAAAATCTGAGAAAGCTCGTTCTGTCGGATATAAGATATTAAGCCGTAGGTCCCGTGCCACTGCGATGTGTTACACGTTAAACATCGGGATTAGACCTACCTCAGGTAGGCCAAATTAACAGTTAGGGTGTAGAAATTTACTCTAAGTGCAAAGAAATGCTCGGAAAACCGCGCCCTAGATCTCGCTCAATCAAGTCACAACACTTTCAGAAGTCACAGTTGCTGATGTTTTCGCAAACAATACAAAGTCCCATTTAAAGGAATTTATCAAAAAGATTCTTCTTTATCGAAAGATTGTTAACTTCTGCAAAGTTGTTATTTTTGAAAATAAAATATACCTGTGGTTTGGCGAATAATTGTCATAAGTATAGTATTCAAAAACATTCTTATTAAATACCTATTTTATTTAAAGTTCGTTTTATTTACACATCTGCTTAATTCGTAGAAACGTGAAATCTTCTTCTTCTTCTTATTGTTAGGACGATGTCCTGTTTTCTCCATTTTTGCCCCGTTTCAATACATGGGGTGGAATGACTTATTATAGGTCTTGAGATGCTGATGTCCAGCTCTCCTGCCATCGTTTGGGAGGTCTTCCTACGTTCCGTTTTGAATTGGGTTTCTCTGACTTTGCCCATATTGCCAATCTGTCTTCTACCATTCTGTCGACATGATCTCTCCAGTTTCTTCTTCGCGTTCGTACCCATCTCACGATGTCTTGAATTTCACATCTTTGTCGGACGGCTTCATTTGTTATTCTATCGTGGAGAGTGAAACGTGAAATCGAATTTGAATATTAAGAAAGTGTAGTTGTCTAGTAAGAAACCTTAACATACTACGTTTGTGTGCTGCAGATTCACTGCTCGCCTTGCTTCTTTAAAAATACACGGAAACCATTATATCAGAGTCAGTCTACAAACGAATATTCCTCCACTTTCTAATATGGCGTATGCTTTACCTTATTCACACCAATATTGTCAATGTTGGATAAGTGCAGAAATAAAAGATTATTCATTAAACAATTAAAAAACATTATTTCGTGGCTTTCGTGGGCGTGCAGCACACCCTAAATATACGCCCACGGTTCATCCTGTATAGTATTGTACATTTTGATAATAATGAATAAACAGAACCTATGCTAAAAGGAGTCTACATGTAAAAGCACGATGGTTAATGATCCCGGTGTGATGTAAAATGAAACCTGGCCGTCGGATGTCAGTTAATTTATAATTGACGGCCAGTCGGGTATCCCGATAATTTATTTTCAAGGTTTACTCAATAACAAATCTGTAGCGTACATGTTGCCCGCTCTAATAAGTACCTGCAAATTTTTAATAAATCAAAATTCCGGTTAACTCGTTTTATACTAATATTTTGTCGATCAGATATTCTTGGAGTAGCTAACGTCGTTCACAAGTACGTCAGCGTGATCAGCTAATGAAGTGAAATTTCCACCGTTAGTATTGATGTGATGAGCTTCCAAAGCTCGAGATCTTGCTGTTATCACTTACGGTGTGTTTGAAGGAAACTATCTTGGTAAAGGTGCTTAAGTTGACGAATGTATCCGCGGCAGAATCAAAACCCCTGTCTCTAACGACTAATTATTTGCTAAATTTAAAATCTATATGCTGCTCGAACACGAAAGCTCTAATTTTCGCAAGCATCCAATAAATCACGTCATTATTTCTGGATTATTTCAATTTTATTCGAGCACAATTAATTCTGAGAAATTTATGTTTCTGTAATAAACGTGGCGGCGCCATTGAAGTGTCACATGAAAACGATAAATAATTTCGTAAATTCATGCATCTTTTATTCCACGATTAAAATCAATTAATTTTTTGCAAATAAGCCGCAGTATTTCATGTTTTACCATGGCATGTTATTTAATTAATTTCCGTCGAATAGTAATTATAATTCAAGCTGTCGCACAAAGTATAGATGTTGATGTGTTTGTTTCGATTTGAATACTTTCTCTTCAAACTAAAGAGCTTTTAAACTTCAAGATTTATTAGTATTTTACGAGGTTTTAGTGAAAATTGTCTGTTATACCTCTATTTCTTCAAGTTTCTATCGTTTCCAATGAAATATTTTCGTAGTGTCGATGTCATCTTTCACACTTGGCAGTGCATTCCCCTCACTTATCTCTCCTAAACCAACTGCTTTATCTCGTGTCCTTTTAGCGACTTTTTCTTTAAATATCCTTAACTTGTTCGTTTTTTCTATAAAATAAAATCAAAATGCAACAAAAATATAACTAATAGTTATTCCAGAAAAATAATTAGAAGCCAAAATTTCAATTAATCATTAATTCTATTTTTTAAATATTCTAATTCTGATAATTAGGGGGTGTCTAACTTGTTTTAAATTAGCTGATTTTACTGCCCTGAATTCGTTACGGTTATGACAGCTTAAAACAAGTTTTATATCTTGTAAACAAACTTTGCGCAACTGTAAATAAAGTATAAGTCATTAATATTCTCTGCAATACTGTTTACTTTATAATTTTGTATACGCGTGCGTTTTATACGATCATATTAACCGCGAAAGTAGGTAAATTATAAAGAGCAGTGTCAACAGTGACAGTGAACTTGGCCTAGAGTATCCCCAAGGAAGTCTCAACATTTAATATTGTTTTCGCATTATTATGAACAGCTGGTGCAGAAGATAAATTAATTGTTGCCACTCAAGGGTTAAAAGCTAAAAGCGTCACAGTAACTACTGGTTCAAGGAAATGAATTTCTTTGTCCCATTATATAAGGAAAATTTTAGACTAATAAACAGAAGCACGTTAAATTGATTACGATGAAAAATATTTACACAAATTTATGAACTTCAATTTTAATAAAATATATAGTACATGCTTTATAACAAATACTGTTTTTCAATTTTCTAATTAAACTTAAAGTTGCTAATTAATTACTCGCAGCTCTGCCGATCTACTTCATGAGGTATATTTAAAACTTCGCCTCGTTTAATGTTTCTTTCTGTCTAAACGCAGAGCTAAACAGCAAACAAAACCCCATTCTATCAGTGGAAGAAAAGTGCTAGTTTGACACAATTTTTCGAAAATCAAGTTATTTCTATCCTTTGAATGCATAAAATGTATTCATGAATGTTTGATAAGAAAGAGAAACTGAAAGCGCCCGGTGCTTGTACAAGCGTAGATATCTCTTGATCACCTCTCCTCTTATCTCTAGAATTGCAAAATCCGAATTGACTTTTCGAGCCGGCTTCGAGGTCAGCGCATAAGTAACACATTTTCGCGTTACAAATATTTTCCTTTGAATTTGTATTCCAAAGATGTAGGGATTTTAAGAAATGGGAACCGTTCCCAGATGCCATTGTCCAACAGACCGTTATTAGCGTAAGTAAATTAGTTGTTTGGGAACAATGCAACGGCAAATAATGTTCAATTTCCATCACACTGATATACGGGGTGACTTGCTTAAGAAGGAACGGCCTAAATATACCGCTTATTTATTAACAGCTGGATTGAATTTGGTGCAAACCTTTACGTGTAGAGCCAACTAAACCAAAGTAAATTGTGGTTCTAAAGGAGAAACAGCTTTTATGGAAATTTGCGTTTTTGTTGATTTTCAACTTTTCGTAACTGAATTCACGGCTGGCACATACTTGAGCATTGTTAGTTCTTTAAACTTAACCAGTTTTGTATTGATTTACCTGAAAATTCTTTAGTTTGTGTGCCGACCTCATGTGATGAATTTTCAAGTGCAAACACAGCATCAATTAAAATAATTTTAATATCTGTGTAGCAGGCATGTATGAAAACAAAATTAAGAAGATATAAATGTTTTTCTACAGGGTTATTCACGGAAGAATACGAGCCTATTATTTGAAACATAGGCAACCCAAAATACATATCACGAAGTAAGTATCTCTTTTATTGAGGTATTATGAATAACAGATGCCTGTTCGTAATGCTTGGTAATTTATTTTACTCAACTTTTAAATAAAATAAGTGCAAACAAGAACAACAAAGTCTTCATAAATATTTTTATTGGAATACATATTATTTACACTGTGTTTGTGTTAAATAGGTTCTACTTTTGTCAAGGATATAAGTCAGGCATCTCCGATTCATAATGCTGTTAATAAAAATGTAGATATCGCAGCACATGTATGTTGTATAATGCATTATGGGTTGCCTAGTTTTGCAATGGTAGGCTCCTACTATCCCATGAATCACCCTGTATAAATTACTACATTCTCTATTAGAGGGGCAGTATGCAAATATGCATCAAATATTAGATCGATTCATAATTCTGTCAATAAAAATGTAGATATCGCAGTACATGTATGTTGTGTAATGCATTGTCGGTTGCCTAGTTTTGAAATGGTAGGCTCCTACTATCCGTGAATCATCCTTTATAAATTACTACTATTTCTAATAGAGGAGCAATATGCAAATATACAGCAAATATTAGATCGATTCATAATTCTGTCAATAAAAATGTAGATATCGCAGTACATGTATGTTGTGTAATGCATTGCCGGTTGCCTAGTTTTGAAATGGTAGGCTCCTACTATCCTGTGAATCATCCTGTATAAATTACTACTATTTCTAGTAGAGGAGCAATATGCAAATATACAACAAATATTAGATCCATTCATTATTCTAGGTACCATTAAAAATGTAGATATCGCAGTACGTGTATGTTGTAAAATGCATTATGGGTTGCCTAGTTTTGCAATGGTAGGCTCCTACTCTCCCATGTATTAACCTGTCTAAATTACTACATTTTCTAGTAGACGAGTAGTATACAAATATACAGCAAAGGTTAGATCGGATTTGTCTTCTGTTTAAAGCAAAAGATGCAGCATATGAATTAAGCACATAAACTGATATAAGTAGTTTCTATAGGTATTTAGTTATTATAAAAATACTTATACAAATAATTCTATCAAAGGTGAGCAGAAAGCGACCTACTCAACTAATTTAATAATAAAAAAATGGGAAATTTTACGTTTCTCTGTTTGTTAAATGATTGCTCGAAAATATTATCGATTTTCAAAAGGAATTATAATTACCCGAGTGTGGTAGGAACATATTTTAGACGTTGGCTTTTAGACTGTTCACCCTGTGCTACTGCATTGATATTGAGAAAAGCAAAGCAATGCAAATACAAATAAAATGCCATAGGAAACGCGAAGCAAAGTTATACAGTACTTATTGTAAAAATTTACTTTAAAGAAAACAGAAACATTTGTTGCTGTAGTACATGATTGTATTAAATAATAACCGTAATAATTCTTATGTTATAGTACTTTGATAAAGCAATAAATCAGGCCGAAGTGCCGGCGAAAAAAAAGTTTGCTAACATACTCGCTTGTAGAACATACCCCCACAAAACGCCAACACAATTTGTTTTTCAAGTAATAGACGTTGCTTTACTACCATTAACCATGTTAACCTGAGCTATACGTGGTTGAAGATTTTCGCTCCTGTTTAGAATCAGCCTGTATATGCTAGACATAAACTCATACGCATAAGACGCTATGTCATAGAGCACCTTTTCAGACGAAAAAATCGTTAATAATAGTTGTTTTGTAGTTTATTGTAGGTATTTATTTTTTACAGACACGCAATATGTTCGTTTGAAAATATTTCCAATGAATTGAAAATCAAAAGAATATAAAGCTACACCCAACATCCAAGAACTATGTTTTCATTTTACATTTGGTTAAATATTAACAATTATTATCGACTAACAGTTAAGGGTTGATTTTGAAAATAATGTACCATTAACCATATACTAAGTAATGGATAGGGTAGTATTCCGAATAAATATGGACTGAAATAAAAACGAATTGGTTAATAAATTATTTTTGCTCCTTGAACATCAGGACATCGTAATGCTAGTCTAAAAATTAGGTCCCAACAACAAATTACCATAAGATAATTAAGGTTACTCAAACCGAGCGCAGCGGTTAGAATATATAATAAATGTGGATACTTTTTATGAAATACTAAATTGGTAGTTGCCTAAATGAATTACAAAAGAAACCAAAAAATAGATTTCTCGATGAACATTTAAATTTCATAAAAATGTATCGATAATTAATAGAAGAACAGTTTTGAGATTTTAATATTAATTGCAACTTTAAGAGCGTTCTGAAATATTTTATGAATGTTTTACGTGTCTTCTCTTACGTAGTGGGGATTACATTTAATGGTTCTAAGATTGAAATTTGAAAGTCAGGCTACAAAACTAGCTTCGTTTTTTGCTTTTTCTTCTATCGGTATCAATTATTGATTTCAGATTAATAGTACGTTTACTGACGCTGCACATCCGAGCATTCCTAATTCCTCTTAGATACCGTGCACTTTTCGTAATTGCGCAGTGTCTCTGAAATTTAATACAGCTAATTTCCTGCAGTTGTTGCCTCACGGAAGGAAATTTTAATATTGTTTTGTACAGGAAACAGCAACATAGTTGACATAATTTGAAACCTAGCAACTTCAACACGAATGCCTAATTTTAGTTTCCTGCAGCATTACACTTTAGTTAAATGTACCTAACGGTCAAAAAATAATTATTTATTTGGTTTACTTTACAAAACACCTACTATTCCATAATCAGTGTTGAGTGAGATTGTTACAGTTTGCACAGATACAGATAGGTGGGCGATATTAATTTTAGATTTGAAAATGGGAAATATGCATATCTGACTTCCTATAGAGGCGTTTGACAGGCGTTTTGGCAGTATAGAGAAAATTGAAAAAATTGTAAGCCAAACAAATATATTCAATGTGATTTTTGAAGCACCAAAGTAAAACTACTGATTCATAAAAGTAAACGTTTAAAAAATGAGCTGTTGGCAATGTAATTGTTTGCATTTAGGTTAATCAATTATAAATTTTAATACTAGATATAAAAAACGTAAATGTTTCTATAAATACCAACATTAAGAGAATTCAAACTAACCTAGAACTTATTAACTTCCAATAACATATTAAAAAAATTATATGTTTGAGATAATAGACGGAAATTGAACGTATTTCACTACCACACTGTATCTTAATAATGAATCAATAAATTGAATACCTAAATTCGCTATTATTAAAAGCTTTGCAGTAGAACACGAATAATACCAACCCCAAATGCCTGTTAGTTGTTTTGTTTAATGTGAAAACATGTCCAAATACCTATCAAGAAATTAACTTAATAAAAACTATAGTATTTACTTATTAATTAATTCAAATTTTAGTAAAGTGAGGCAGAAAATAATTAATAAAATGGATTTATACTTATAAGACTTTGAAATACCTAGGCTAGGTATTTTTAAATACTTTTTTTGAATATTGCCAATTCTTATTTATTTATTTTGCAAAATAAGCGTACTGATTTCTGAAAATATTTATTTACAAAAATATTTCAATTTAAATTGATTTCAGACCATATTTGTCTAACTCGTTTCTTGTCGAAATTAGGTTGCCTGTTTCGAAGGGTACATTTGGCCATCGGAATTATAAAACTAGGAATCATAATTCATTTTATTGCACATTGTTATCGATATTACCAAGACTGTAAACAATTAAACAGCAGGAAGGAAACTACTTTTGCTGGCTGTTGTGAAAATTTTCAGAACTAAAAGTATGAATTTTTCTAGGTCACTATAAGAACATCCAATGCCTTTGTAAAGTTATATATTTGCAATTTTTTGTGTTATTCCAAACTACTTATATTAATTTCTTATGCTTAGAGTACATTAAATCGCATGGAAATAGGAAAGTAAAAGTGGGAATAGGAAAATTACTTTAACAGTATTAACATATCATTTTGATTAAATATTTGAAATTTAAGACGCTGTTTCAGAATATATGCTTTTGAAATATGAGGACGACAAGCATGTGGTAAAAAGTTTCTAAAATATTTAGTAAAGTTTAGCCTAAGTGTAAATCTAATATGCATTTTCAAAACTCATCTGTGTGATCTTGAACATTTTCTTAGGTTATGATCAGCCGGGTACGTATGCGATTTTTTGCGATAATGAGGGTTTTCCATTAATTTGACATTAATTGCAGTTTCCTGAACTAATGTAATACATATCTCTAACTGTCCAAGACTTACTCTAATAAAAGTTTGCACATCTAAGCAAGATGGTAAATTTACTGCAAAAATTGTTTGCGTTGAAAAAAACGTATCCTACCACATTAAATTTACACAAATGTACAAATTGTACATTCTTCCATTTCTTTGACACAGGAATTAAGTCCGCGAATAGTTAAAAAACGACATGATTATTACAAGCAGTTAAAATAATAAAAACAGGCAGGAAATACATGAAAATAATTTTCATGTGAGTGTCACTGAGGTCTGAAAAAGATTGATGCGGCGGAAGGTAAAACACTATAATATATTTATTGACCGAGAAAATAATACATACAAACCAAAGAAATATGTAACGCATATTTAAAACTTTGTTTTGGTTTGTTTGTAACAAATTACTTTCTCAGTATATGATGGGATTAAGCAATGGCATTTGTTGTACATCTCACGTGCTAGTAAAACGACAAACTTGGAAACATAACCACGATTGCCATATCCACATATGAAGATTTGTGGGCATCACTACTATAAGAAATATTTCAAGAAAAACCTAACTAATGTAAAAACAACCGAAAGATGCCGACGTAGATTAAAAAGACATTAAAAAATCCGATTTTAAGCAAAAAGGTAAAAATGAATAATACCTATAATAATAAAGATTTGTTAGGAAACAAATTTTAGTGAGGTGCATTTTCAAATAGATACACCCCAGAAAAAAATCAGCAGACCTAAAATCCGAGATTTAGTTATGATTTGATATAAAAACGGACAACATGGTTAACACGTCATTTCTTAAAATATTTCCCATTATTTGTTATTGGTACCCTTGGTACCCTTAACTGAAGTTATAATAGTTTCTCCAGTTATGGTGTTATACAGTTATTAGTTCTGCTGCCTCAAAAATACGACTCCTAAGATCTTTAACAGTCTGTGATGGTGTATGGTATACAATATCTTTCATATAGGCTCACAAATAATAATCTAAACAAGTTAAGTCCGGAGATTTTGGGGCCAGGGGTGCTGTCCTCCTCTACTAATTACTCGTCCTTCAAACCATTGATTCAAAAATGGTCTTACACGCAAAGCATAGCGACACCATCGTGCTGGTACCACAAACCATGTCTGATCGCCAGAGGGACATCATCTAACAATTCTCCCAAATGATTTTCTAGAAAATTTAAATATCTGTCGGCGGTTAAATGGTTCTCAAAAACGAATGGACCAATTTTGAATGATCTAGCGGTAAAATTACATACGACTAGCGAAATCTGTAGATAAGATTCCAAGATCTCCGGACTTAATTTGTTTTTGATTATTATTTGTGGGGCCATATGAAAGATATGGTATACCAAACACCATCAGAGACTGTTGAAGAAATTACGCGACGCATTTTTTAGGCAACAGAACTAATTCGGAATAACACTGATATGTTACGTAGGGCACTCAGATCTCTCTTAAGACGAGCCAGAATGTGTCTCGAGAGCAACGGTGGCCATTTTGAACAATTTTTGCAGTGAATTTAAACTAAAATAAAGATAAATATTGGCTTTTCTGAATTGTAATTATTTAAACTAATAATTTAACACTCTGTATTTTGACAACAGTTTACTTTAGGGCATACCTTTATTAAAATTTTTAGCTATATTTGGTCTACTCTACTGATTACCTACACGAAGTCGTGGGACATCCTGTATTTATTGGTTCACCGATATACTAAAAACAACAACGCCAAAGTTACAGTTTCCTTCAGTGATGTGAAATAGAGGAAACACACGATGCTAGCAACTTTTGGGCCAATTCAGCATTACCTAAATTCCCACAATAAAGTTAAACTTTTAAATTTTAAATTATCATTCTCGATTCGATTTGATTCTTTGTGAGTTGTCAAACAGGTTTACAATTTTAAATTTTCCCTTATTTTGCCAGCTTTGTAAAAATGTTCGTCGCTAGAGGGGAAAATGATATGGAAACATCTGTTTACGAAGCAGAAATAAGAACTTTCAGCAGAAAATGAAAGTTTCAACGTAAACAAGATTATTTTAAAAAGTAAATGCTGTCTGTATTCGCGTTTGCCTTTTTTTCGTTCTTCAATTCAGAGCTCAGAAACCTTAAGAATATGATATTTCTTTTGTAATTTCAAAATTTATTTAAGGACTTGCGTTTGATAAAAGCTCTAATTGATCTGCACTTAATACGCATTAAGAAATTTTTTCAGTGAAATATGGAACAATTTTATAGTAATCAATAATTTCTCTTCAGAATACACCCAGTGTGACTTAGGTTTTAGATATCTACATGATAAATACTCTTGGAAAACTTTAGTTTTCAACGCAGTCCTTCATAATGAGGTAAATCATTTGCGTAGGGTATAATTTTGGTAATTTTACGGTTACCGACATTGTTAAGGAAAAGTTAAATTTGCGAATAAGCGTTTTGAAAGCGCTTCCATGTCACCGACCCGTTATTTCCCTCAAGACTGAATCTATTGCTCTGCCACTGTGTACATAACTCAAAGAGGAAAAGTTTTAATTTAAAAAGAATAACGAAACAAAATTAAACACCCCTGACAATTTTTAAAATTTAATATAATTTATTATTTCTGATACTTCCACGGGTAGTTGGAATACAAATAATTTAGTATATCATTAATGTTCGTCCTACATCTGAATTGTTATTTTTTAATAATTTCATACAAGTTGGGTCGAAAGAACAGGCATAACATTTTCATACCAATTAAGAGGGTTGGCTCTAAGTAACGAATTGTGGGTGAGGACTTATTACGAGAACACGTTCACTGACAGACTACTGATTTAATTTTAAGTTGTGGGTTTTTTGATATAGTGTATGGATTAAATTGAAATTGTTTGAGCTGTTGCTCATAGGCCAGTGGTTTGTGGAAATATGACCACTGGATAATAATATTTTCTTCCGGAACAGCGTCATTAAAAATAATATACAATAACAAATGTCAGCAAATAATAGAAGCCGTTAAAATAGAAAGCTTGATTGTAAAACTGTAATTTCTTGGACCCCGATGGAACAGTGTGAATAGTCGAGGTCACAGTAAAATGCGACCGATCGGCTGGGTGTTCGAATTCCGGCTGAGGCGACCGTATTTTTCGCTTAGTTAAGTTTAGGGTGCATGTTGCATGAATGGATAGTATGTAACGGATGCCCGCACTCCTTTGAAGTAATGAAAAAGCGGTTCCAGGGGGAACCATAATATGTATGAATGTAAAAAAGAAAACTGTAATTTCTAACACATCGAAAATGCTTATGAGTTCTAGCTTTTGCATTACACCTAGAAAAATAATATTGAAACAGCATTCCAACCCTTAGAACGCAATAAATATTATATTCCATTCTATTGAGGAGATTGTTTTAAAACCATTTTTGAAGCTAATTTATTCATTAAAATGCACTGTTCATTCCCAAGAAGTGAAACCTAATGAACTCTATTTTTTCATGCTATTTAGTTGAGTAATTGCAACTTTTGCATCTGAGTTTTCTTCATCAAACATGAAAATGAGAAAGGTAAAAAACATAACTAATCAGAGGATTGTAAGACAAAATTTAATAATGATTTATTCTTTAAAATGCTTTATTATTAAAATAGAGGGTGTTGAACATTTCCAGAAAATGCTCAATCAACTGTTAAACTTATGAAAACTACAAAACATAATTGTAATGTGGTATTAAATAAATTGCTCAAAGTCTCTTCCTTGCGCTACTAAGTCTGTTGTCATTATTCTCCCCATTGACTGTCATATACTTTCGAAAATTCCGGGTGTATTCCTGATAGAAAATTTGTATTCTTAAGTTTTATTTTAAAATCGGCCAGAGAATCATCCCCTAAAGTTTTCGACATTAAATAAGATAAACAAGTTAAAAAACAAATCGAAAAATGCTTAGGCATAGAAACTATAATAATCCATTAAAAGTTCATCTATCTGAACTACACAACACATATTAAGTGCATTTCTGCAACATTATTTATTACCTTCTTGGAAAACTTGCTAAACAGCTTGGCACGCAGCACACAAATTCAGGTACTAGAAACAAGCTAACATAATGTGTAATTTTTTAGGTTTTTTTATTACACTTTAGGTTTAATGTAATTATATCTAAGCTTGGATAATTAAACATATCACCGATGCACTTCTAATAGCTCTATTTGAAAATTTAAATTCTACATCTAAAATATCATTAAGTAATTATTTACAACTATACAAAAATTAATTCAAATAAAAATAGGAAAAACTGTCTTACAAATATTTTATACGTTTGATATAAATAAAAAAATAGTTTTTAAACATTTCTACTATTTGTAACCAGTTAAAATAAAAAATCTCCTACTTTACTGTACAATCATTGTCAAATATACAAATTCTCCCACAACAAAACTAAATGTATACAATTTAGCAAAAGCAGGAAACTAAAAAATCCTCCACTATACTTTAAAAAACTAAGGATCGAGTACGTCAATAAACTAACCTATCTAGGTATTATTTTCGACAGAAAGCTAAATTGGACATCACAATTACAAAATATCAAAAAGAAATGCCAAAAATCACTTGATATCATGAAAATAATATCACACAAAGAATGGGGAGCAAATAGAAATGTTTTGATGCAAATATTTAACGCCCTAATCCAATCCAAACTAGACTATGCAGCATGCATATACGCATCCACCAATGAAGAATATAATAGAATAATAGACCCAATATACAACAATGGACTTAGGATAGTTACCGGAGCTTTCCGAACGAGCCCTGTCGTAAGCATATATAACATATCTGGAAAATTACCACCAAATTATCGCAGGAAAAGGCAACTACTAAAATACTCCATCTCTATCAAATCAAACCAACAACATCCCAACTATGCTAATATATCTAACCCCAAATATCAAAATCTATATCGATGTAATAAATTAACACCCCATTATGCAATCAGATTCCTAAATATAATAACAGATTCCCACATCCAAACTCCTAATTTATACAAATTCATCACAAATGTCGCTCCTTGGATAATCATAAAGGCAGATATAAACTTAGAACTCACA
The DNA here is from genome assembly GCA_014611495.1 of Limonius californicus. Classification (NCBI taxonomy): domain Eukaryota; kingdom Metazoa; phylum Arthropoda; class Insecta; order Coleoptera; family Elateridae; genus Limonius; species Limonius californicus. Next base: position 14,915 of record JABXWE010008974.1, on the reverse strand, counting down.
AAATACTCCAAAAACGACACCTATCCAATAATCTTTCAAAAAACATTCGCGGAAATAATAAACAAATACAAGAACTACCAACATATATACACCAATGGATCCCGAATGGAAAACAACACAGGATGTGCTTTCGTAAGTGGAGACATAAAAAAATACTATAAACTGTCACATATAAGTTCGGTTTATTTTGCGGAACTATACCTACGCGATTAAAATGTCTATACATTACATCCTAAATGAAAGTGAAAGTAAAAAACACCTAATAATCACAGACTCTCTAAGCGCACTACAATCACTAAAACAAATGTACCCAAATGACTACCTAATCATAGAAATACACAACCTAATCCATCAGGCTACATCCAAAAACCAAGAAATATCTTTCATGTGGACGCCTTCTCACATTGGCATAGAAGGTAATAATATCGCAGACAAATATGCAAAAAAAGCTACAACAATGACTGAAATCTATGAAACTCGAATGAATGAAACTGATCTCAAGAACTTTGCGAGCAATATGGTCATAACACAATGGGAAAATAAATGGAAGGAAACGACAGGAAATAAATTGAGGGAAATCAAAGAAAACGAAAAGAAGAAATTGTACTAACACGCCTCAGAATAGGACATACCAAGCTAACTCATGGGTACCTCCTCCAAAAGGACCCAGTAACTAAATGCAAACCAAAATGTGAAATTTGTGGAATACACCAAACTGTGAAACACCTATTAAGCGAATGCCCTATATATACACAGGAAAGAAACAATTGTAATCTAAACACACAATTACAATCAATACTATTTGTATCACCTGTCAATAACATACTCAACTTTATAAAAAGTACTAATTTAATAGATAAAATATGACATATAAATCTAGCATTATAAAATCTCATGAAATATATTACTTATACTTGTATAGTACAAGTGCCAATGGCCTTGTAGTCGTATTCACAATAAAAAGAAAACAACTAAAAGTACAAAATGATACACACTATAATATAATACAAAATTGTAAATTAGAAGCAATACTACGCAAATACTCTTCATTTTCAGTTGTACCCTATGCGTTATTGCAACTGGTAAACCGTTTATTTTTTATTATACAGCTAATAGTACTTGCTGAATCTGCAACAGGTAAATTAAGACAACATAAAGTTTTATTTCACAAAACTATAATTCATGAAAGTGCATATACTACTTAATGTCCCTGTTTGTTTAATATGATAGTGCACAAAAGTTTCTGACGCCCATCTCTTTATTTGAATTGTTCTGAGATCAGGGAAATATCGAGAGTTCTGCATCCCTACCATAATATGCTTAAGAACAAAGTCGCCATTTCCACTATTTCCTTCACCTCATATTTTCTCGCACTATTGAACCACTCTGTGTATTTGCACTAGGTTCTTCATAAATTATGAGACATTGCCATTTAGCATCACAATAAATACGGCAACTACCTATACAGATATTTATTTGAATTTTACAATTCGACCTATTTCATATGTTAATATTGTATGCGTTTTCTTTTTCTCATTGATAAAGCTTCTTTAATCCAGTCAGCGTAGTAAGATATTTTGACATGGACTGTCGGAAAGTATGGACTCGCACATCCAGCACGGGTGGATATTATTCCTAAAACAGCGTCAATGCAAGCTTGCTTTAGAAATAAAACCCTGTGCATTACCAATTAATGTATTCTTCTGAACCAACGGACCTCCATCATCTTCTTCGCAAGCATCTCTATTGTAAGACCAAGTACAAATCTGGTATTGTTTTTGATTATCAACAAAAATTGTTATTGTTGGGTCAAAGAACTGTATCCATCTATAGGTTAGACAATTTTCGTTACTTAGTCTTATTATTCTTGATAACCATGGTTATTAGTATGTAATTTTCCGTGTATATACTTAACAGGTAAATGACTCGCATGACAAAGTAAACAAGGAATTAGTTTAATACTAGGCATTTCTGAAGGTCAATAAGTAGAACAGATGGTGCAACATCTAACAGAAACTATCATCTCTGCTGCGAATACAGCCAACTGAAAAAAATACACCCGAAGGCTACACGCCCATCCCATGGTGGAACAATGAATGATATCAAGCAATTAAAGCAAGCAAACAAGTATTCAACATACTAAAAGGACACAACTAATTCAAAATTTCATACATTTTACAAATCTCAGAGCCAAAACAAGATATATAGTTAAGAGAAGTAAGAGAGCATCGGAGATAGGACACTTAAACGCGCGACACATAATCATAAGTCATTTAATCACAGACAGTTAAACACGCGGACACTTAATCACACGGTCATTTAAGCACACAGACATTTAAACACTGGGACACATAATCACAGGGGCATATAAACACATAGTCACATGTGTGTTGAAGGGAATTCGTGTCTTACTTTTATATGAAAAAAAAAGGTTGACTTGTGAATTGCAGTCGTTATTTCAATGCAGTCATCCTGCCGTTTGACGATTTTTCAGTGGACTCCAAAAAGAAATTTCATTACAACACTCATATTATTTACAACATATGAGTGGTCAACGCATTCCGCAGAAGAAAAAGTACAGAGATGTTAACACCGTAGTAGAGCGAATAGTTGTAAGCTGCGATCCGGCTAATTTAATTCAATATTTGAGAAGTTTTGCACACATACTTTTTTTTGTATATGTATTTTAATTTTAATTCTAATTTTAATTGTAATTTTATATTGTGTATATATATGTATATGTGTTATGTATTATATGTATAATTATTATTTATATTCATTAGTTGCAATAAAGTTGCATTTACCATAATTTTTTTTAATTTTAGTTTTACTGCAGTCATATAAGAATTCAAATACAATGTTTATATATGCCAGTGTATGTGTTTATATGTCCCAGTGATTATCTGCCTCAGTGTTTAAATGTCTATGTGTTTAAATATCCGTGTGATTAAGTGTCGGCGTGTTTAACTGTCCGTGATTAAATGATCTATGATTATGTGTCGCGTGTTTAAGTGTCCGGACACCGAGAGCATCATAGGCCTAATACACTTTCACAATAAACAACTCCACATCTATGAATGAAGTATAAAATAAAGTAAGTAGTGTAAAAGGAATAATTACTCACAAGCAAGCTCTCTTAATTCACAATAATCACATTGTACAATGCGAAACTGATGTAGCAGAAACACTAGCAGAACGCTCTCAAGAAAATTCGAGCAATTCGAGGCACAACATAAAGTAAATTCTACAACATAATTATCCTATAATTCATCTCGCTATTGGTAAAATAGAACTAGAAGATGCTTCGAGAAGCTGTCAAAATACCAGTCCGGGTCCTGATAACATCTCTTACACATTTATCCTAAATATAGCCCCCTGTGGAAAAACGTTTCTTTTAGAAATGTACAATAAAATCTGGAGTATCCACCAATATCCCGACAGCTGGTCAGAAGCCAACATTCTACCAATTTTAAAACAAAATATAAATAATAATAATAAAATATCAAGAAGCATCATGCAGACCAATACCCTTAACATGCGCAATGTGCTAATTATTATAAAAAATCATAAACCGAAGATTAATGACAACATTATTAACTTAGAAACTGAAACATACGAGGCTTTTGCAAATAAGCAGAAATTAATAGCAGTTTTCTTTGATATAGAAGGAGCCTTTGAGATGATCTGCCGTCAGGTAATAATAAATAAGTTAGTCGACTGGGGCTTTCGTGGAAATATGTTCTACTATATCAAGAACTTTTTACAAAATAGAACATGTCGCGTTAAAATAAATAACACCACATCAAACAGAAAAACCCTACAAAATGGAACACCACAGGCTCTGTAATATAATAAGTACTACTCTTTTTCAAATAGCAATAAAAGACATTACAAGGAATAACATACCCAATAAAAGCGAGTTTACAAATATAGAATATGTGGAGAATATTAGATTCTTGGGAATTATATTTTATACAAAACTACACCAGAAAGCTCACATAGATTATATAAAATGCATCAGTGCAAAAGGATTAGAACTATTGAAAACCCTAGCAAATAACCAAAGAAGAGCAAATACCAATGAGTCAACTTCTTCCCATATATAAAAGCCTGATTAGAACCAAAATTGATTACAGAGCAATAGCTATCTGACATGCAGGAAAACATATAGAGAAAAAATCAAGATAATACTAAACTCAACATTCAGAATAATTACAGGAGCCTACTGTACAAACCCGTTAGAAAGTCTACATTGCCTGGTCATTAAATGCCAATCTAAAGTCGTACTAAACTACAATCTTTACTATATGTAGCCACTGTGTCAGCAAATAGAAAAAACCCAAGTTATAAGAACGCATTCTTACAGAGTTATAAAACTATATACCAAAATTTAAAAAAATAGACAATTGCCCTGTTATGAAAAAGTTAATGCATACGTTTCCGAAATACAATATAGGTATCCCATCATCCTGCCTCTCCAAAATATGAACACCCCGCTCTGGTCCACTGAACCCCCAAATATTGACTACTCACTAATAGCACATACAAAAAGTGATACTCACCTCTCCATAATACGTAACGCATTCCACCATCATAAATCACAAAATACAAACTCAATTCTTGTTTATACCAACGCATCGAATTCAGGAGAAGGAGTAGGAGCGGCTCTAATTACCCCAAATCTAAAATTTCGATACCACCTATCTACAATATGCAGCAGTTATACCCGAGAATTGTACTCAATATTAGAAGTTCTTAAGTACACTACAAATCAACCAGGAACATCACACATCATATGTACAGATTCATTAAGCGCGCTGCAGACCATTCAGTAATATTGTCCCAAGCATCCTATCGCACAAGCCATAAGAGATCAAATAGCACAATTAGTTACACTGAGAAATAACACAAAATTTATCTATGTGTTATCACACATAGGTATGACTGATAATGAAGATGCCGACAAAGCCTTAAAAGAAACTATAGAAACGCCAACTCTTACCTTATCAAATCAAGTCTGTACAGCATATGATATAAGGAGTTACATAAAACAAAAGATTTAACGTTTGGCAACATACATGGAATAATAGTACCGCCAAACTTAAAGAACGAAAGGAGTACACAAATCTTAATAACAAGATTAAAAGTAGGTCATACGCGACATACCCGTAGCTACCTAATACAAAAAATCCACAACCTGTATGTGATCTTTATGACACCCAATTAAATGTCAAACACATCATCACAGACTGACCGAAGTATAGAGCTCAAAGACGTTCAAATCAAATTCCCAAAACTCTAAGAGAAGCACTAGAGGTTTCTTATGATGCGCTGCAAAAAATAGTGAACTTTTTACAAAATATATATTTAAAAACAAAATGTAGTTCAATGAAATGTGAATATATATATATGTGCGAGTTTATTTACAGCTGTCGCCGTCTCTCGCTTCCAATTTCCCAATTAGCCTCCCTCCTGTAGACTTCTCGAATTCATAGCTTCTTGTACGTCTTCTCGCCATCTCCTGGGAGATCTTCCTCTTTTCTCCTATCCAGAGATATCCATTGCCATACTTTCTTTGGCCATCTGGTGTTGTCCATTCATTCCAGTTGCCCGTACCATAAGAGTCGTTTTGTGCCGATTGTATCCAATATCGTTCCTTCTACCTCCATAATTTTTCTGACTCTTTCATTCCTTACACGTTCTATCCTCGATATGCCACTACTTCTTTGCCAGAAATCCATCTCGAGAAGTCTTTCTTTGTTGTGTGTCTCAATTCCCAAGTTTCTCAGCCGTTTGTGCTGATACTCTCTACTGTAGTTTTATACATGGTCATTTTCATTCGTTTTGTTACCATATTTTTCCAAATCATCGAATTTAAATGGCAGATTACTCGTTCTCCTTGAGCAATTTTGTTGATTATATCTTTCTTCTCTACCTTTGCCTTTAATTGATATCGTTGCAATGCCTTATTTTGGTTGTTCCCAGACCCAAGTCATCTACATTTTCTTCCCCGACCACCAGGTATTCCGTTTTTGAAGTGTTGATAGTTAAACCCCACTTTTGATATTCTTCTTGTAGGTGTCTTACCATGTAGCTAGAGTCGTCTTCATCCGAGGCTATTATTACCTGGTCGTCCGCGAATAGTAAGGTATAAAGCGTTTTCTCACCCACTGGTATCTCCATGCCCTACACTTCCTTTTCCAATTCAAGAGCGCTTCTTCCAAATAAAGTTTGATCAACAGTGGGGCAAGTGAGAGCAGCCCTGACCTAGTCCTTTACTGACTTTAAAAAATTCTGACAGTCGGTTGGCCACTTTCACTTCACTGCTACCTCCAGTATATAAATTTATAACGGCATTAATGTAGAGCTTACTGACACCGCTTCTTTCCATGCTGTCCCACAGCTTCCCTAGTGGGACCGTGTCATAAGCTTTTTAAAGATCTATGAAAGTAAGGTGAACCATTCTTCCACGGATTGTCGGTTTTTCAGTGCGAATATTTCATCTATTTAGGAACGACCCGCTCTGAAGCCATTTTGTTCCTCTGATTCTTGTACTTCCACTTCAATCCTACTTTTTAACACTCTTCCATACACTCTTGCCGTTGTACACATAACATTAATCCTTCTATAGTTTCGGCAATCTTTCCTTTGCCTTTTTTGTATATAAATGATATTATCGCCTTTTTGTCACTCCTCTGGTACCTCATCTCCATCTAGGCATTTATTAAATAGTATGGTCATCTTTTCGAACAGTATCTCTGGCGCAGCCTTTAAGAGTTCAATATTTATGTTTCCCGGACCAGGAGCTTCATTGTTTTTCATTTTTCCTAAGGCTTGCTTAAACTCCAATTTATATACCTCTATTACGTATTATTCTCTTTCTGATGCGTCCGTTTGTGACTCAGTCCTCATAAACTCTAGCCTATCTTCCGTTAACAAGTTTATGTAGTATACTCTCCATTCCTCTAAACTTTCTATACTAACCCCTGCTTTGTCCTTATTTTCTGTTCCTAACCCTTTAAGTGTTTTCCAGGATATATTTGACCTCGTATTTCCCATGCATTTATTTATTTCTTCACATTCTTTCAGCCATGTCTCATTTTTTGCTTAAATTACGGCTTTTTCTGTTTCCTTCTGTTTTCTCCGATACGCTTCTGTATCTCTTTTTTTAAATAACGAATTTATTGCCAGATCAGCATACATAAGCTATACATGGCAGTGTTATTTATCATTAATTATCACAATACATAACTTTATCGAGGTCGGCTTCTACAGCTCCTCTGACACTATTGGTTTTAACGTTTATGATTATGACAGTTAGTGAGCACTATTAATCGGAGTCGCTGATATCTGAGCCGGTAGGTGTTGGCGGTAATAAGTCCCTAGCAAGTTTTCTCTTGAGCCTGGTATGAATGGAACGTTGACCAATGCCATAGTGGATAGCTCCGCTGCACTTGTGTAAAAATGTTCAGAGGATTTGTACACAAAAGTTTCGATAGTAGGCATATCTAATTCATTCATTCATTTGTTTCTTTGTCGCATACCATGGAGCGCTAATAATCATATGCAGTGTCTTGTTCTGTAGTGTTTGGATTTTCTTAAGGTTTGTTTTAGATGTTGCATCCCGTACATTGCAACCATATGTGATTATCGGTCGAAGCAGGGCCGTGTAGAGTAATTTTCCACACTGTATTCTGAGGGAAGAGTTTTTATTAATTAATGGGTATAGCGTACCTGGTCTTTTGTAGCATTCTGTTAATTTTTTATTCACTTGAAAACTCCATGTAAGTTTTCTGTACATATAGAGGCCAAGGTATCTGACTGCCTTATCTTTCGGGTTGCAGATGATTTCTTTGCTATTAATTATTATATATGGTGGGTCAATAGGTCGCCGTAGCGTAAATATTTTAGTTTCGCACTTGTCAGGATTTATTTTAGTACAACGTTTTGTAAACCGTTTAGTTATTTCGTCAACACTTCGTTGCAATTTGATCTGAGTAGTTATTATGCCATTTTCTTGTGTGATAACAGCAGTGTCGTCTGCATACATTACCATCTCTGCATCTGCTGGTTTCTGGATATCACATGAAGATATTGTATAGTATAAGGTCCCAAAATAGATCCTTGTGGAACTCCCGCATTTATGTTTCTAGTTGTGGAGAGCGACGTTCCAATGCGAACTTTGAATCTTCTGTTGGTTAAGAATGATGTTATTAAATCTTGAAGATATGAAGGTATTTTCATTTTCTGCATTTTAAAGCGTAAACCATCTGTCAATACACGATCAAATGCCTGTGCGACATCTAGAAAGGCAATTGCACTATGCTGTTTGTTCTCAAATCCCCGTTCAATTACTTTTGAAATTCGGAGGAACTGGTGGGTGGGTTTTTTGTTTGAAGGTGTTTCGTTAGTCTCGATTGTATTATTAGTTCGAACAATTTGGATATGGTTGGGAGAAAACTTACCGGCCGATATTCGGTTGGAGTGTTGAGAGGTTTACCTGGTTTGTGAAACACTCAGATTTGAGCTTCTTTCTACATGTCAGGAAAATAGCCCAGCCCATGCATGCATTGAAGGTTGATGCTAATAATGCTATAGCTTTAACTGGTAGGTTCTTGACTGCTATGTTTGATATTATGTCAGATCCCGGGGCCTTCTTTAATTTGAGTTTTTTTCTATACTGTTTAATTTCATGCAGTGATGTTGGTTTAAAGATTTTTGGATTTTCGGTGACGTTGTTTAGAATGGTTGATTCTACGTAATGCACAAAATCTTGGTTGTCTTCGTTTATTATACTGGTAAACGTCTGCTCTAGATGGTCCGCAAAAATTTCACATTTATCGGAGTCTTCGGTATATGCTTGGTTATTTACTCGTAACTGAGGAATTATTGTAGGCTGCCTAAGGATTCGTTTAGTGGTGGTTCATAGATTTAGATTATTGGGAGATATATTGCCTATATACGATTAGTATGTCTCAATCCGATATTTATCTAATTCACTCTTAACTCAGGTGCATAGCGGAGCGCTGCGGACGCCGGTCAAACGGTATTCGTAGTCTAGCACAACCGCGCTGGTCAGTAGTTGGATGGTTGGACCAATATAGTGGCATATGCAACCGGTCGTGTTTCGGAGGGTACGTAAAACCGTCGGTCCCGGCTGTCATACAAACAGCGTTGACAATCGTAAGCCTTGTAGTGGCATTTCTCTTCTCTGTTCAACGGGTTAGATTAGCCTCCTGCCGGGCATACGTGGAAAGAGGGCTCACAGAAAGTACTCTGTTGTAGGTAATTAACAGGCCATTGACCTATATACAGAAAAAGAAGGATGAGACCCTTAACTCGCCTCATTAGTTCATTGTGTATAGTTTTAACATTTGCATCTCTGCTTCCTTGCCATTGTCTTCTAATTCGGTTTTTCTCTCGTATTAAATTTAGAATATGCATTGGTGGAAGTGAATAATTAGTACGTTTATGCTGCTGGGTGGAGATTGTGGCTTTACTTATTGCTTCTTTAATACTATCCGTAAGTTCAATGAGAACATAATTATTTTCTGGTCCAGAATTGAGTGCTGTTGGGCAAGTTATTAATCTGCTAGTATGATCTTTATATATATCCCAGTCTATGGGTCCAGTAATTAATCTTGGAAGAATAGTAGCTACTTTAGGAGAATTATTAAATGTTATAACAACTGGCAGATGATCAGAGTCGAGTGCAAGGTCAGCAGGTTGTGCAATTTTTTTCCGTTGGGGTTTGTCACTCTGCATCCCCAAATGGAATGTTTGCAATTTAAATTCCCTATGAGCAGTGTTGGTGCAGGTTCCTCAAAAATTGCTGTGAAATCTGATGAAATTAAATTCCTTTTTGGAGGTTTATACGAGCTTATAATTTTGATTTTACTGTTGTCATTTGTGAATAACATTGGAATTAGTGACCAGAATAGAAGAAGATTTCTCCTCGATATGATATTCTACGGCCTAGAAAGATGAAACTGTTTTTCTGTTCAATTGCCTTTTCATTGATTATTATCTTTGAGCGAACTGGTTCCTTACCAATAAAAATCATAGTCTTTGTTTTGAAATCAATTCACAAAATAATTTTAAAAACCCAGCTCGCGGGTAACTAAAAATAACATTACAGAACCAGTGACCAAATGATGTTCGAAGCGCCGCGTTTATCCCGTAAACCCGGTGTCGTTTCCCGACGGTTTTTTTTAAATATTTCACTATTTTAATTGTGGTTTTTGTTAGGATCAACGGAGAAGCGGAGAAGTTCGACTTCTGTAGACTTCAGTCCGTACAACACGACGGTTTCCGGATAGGTTTTAATACAATGAACTACTCACGCTCACTAATAGATACTACAAGTAAATATACTATTCCAATCCACTTAACTTCTCTAAACTTTCAGAAACCGTTCGACTCAGTTGAAACAAGCACAATCTTAAGAGCTATGAACCAGACCGTTTTAATATCTATTGACATATACGAGATAGAACAAATGCTTCAAGAACTTAATCGACTGTCCAGTTGAGATTGTCACCTTATCAAAATAAACAAAGAAAACCAATCCCCCGAAAATAACATGAATGATAGACCTCACTTGGGGGGTTTCTATCGATTTTGCATACATCTTGAAAGACACAAAAATACATATGAATTGAAGCGTAAAACCTACCATTTTTGTGTTCTACCATTAGTCACCTATGGTTTAGAGACCAAACTGTCTCATAGTGACCTAAACGATTCCGGAGAGAACGATGATTGAGGTTTTCTTATGGAACAGAATAAGAAATACTAAGAGAAAAACTAAAGTTAACGACATCATCAGAAAGGTGGAAGAACTGAAATGGCGTTGAGTCGGTCACGTATCACGACAACAGATCGATTGGAACTCTAAATTACACTGTGAAACTCGCCTAAAACCAGTAGAAGCATGAATAGATCACACAAAGGGTGAATTGATGCCGTAAAACAAATAGCAAGTAGCAAATGGCTACATACAGCACAAAGCAAGTGAAGTTGAAGCAAAGTGAGAGAAGCCTACATTTGAAATTGGATATATAACGGCTGATGAAGAAGAATATGAGTGCATGAACACTGAACGATTGTATAGAAGCTAACCAAGTCGTGAAGAGCATACATTTTCTGCTAAACTGATATTAAAATCTGCAATTAGAAATTTTTCACAAGAAATAATTTAGAGAAGTTAGCGAAATCACACAAAACGTCGGAGGGAACGAAGTTCAGATTCTTATTAAAAAAAGAATGTAAAATTAAGCCAAAAACCAAAAATTGTGGATATTAAGTATAATAAGGATAGCTCATGCCAAGCAAATATTAGAAGGGCACAATAAGAAAATAATGGATGTAAATGGAACAGCAATCATAATTACTAGTGGACGTGACACGAACTAACAACGAGAGGAAAGCAATAGATGCGCGGCGTGGATGACATTACAAACATTCGTGGATTGGGTTGGATGAAACTAGCAAAGGATCAGAAACGATCGAAGACCTTGGAAGAGGTCTATGCCAATAGATGACGAAAAGGAGGTTTATTAGATCCTCTAAATAGCAACAACATATAATGGACTGTCCATACAATTATATCTTACACGTATTTATCATGACATGGACCTGTCGGTACCAAAGTTGTTTCCACAACTCGAAGGGAATCTGCTCGTTGTATTCCTAGTTTGTCAGTCATTCCCCATCCCAATAATATAGCAGATGAGGCCAATTTATACTAGAAATAGGAAACCATTGATTTTTTTAGGTATGGTCCGAAATACTTTGTAACCTTATAGTTGGGTCCAGCTATACGAATCGGTTTTTCGGAGGCACCTTCGAAAGGCTGCAATACCTGTATTAACGCTATATCGTGGTCGGCTTTAAACTCTTGAAAGTCTTCGTGAATAAAATGGTAAATTATCCGATGATCAATTGCATCTTCCTGTAGTGTAGCGTGTGTAGTGTTTCCACGTATGAACATGCGCTTCTCGTCTATGTATTTCAGCTGAAGGATTAGAGAATATGGTTGTAACTATGCAATAAGAACGTCTTAAAAAAAATATGTTGTACATAAAAAGTCGCCTGGACATTTCGCCTAATGCCCAAAATGCCAACTCTATATTTCAGATTGCACTAAACTTCGATCAAGCCCATAATGCCGTCTGGTGTTCTAAGACCATTTCGCGAACTAAGGCCAAAACGCCGACCAGCGCAATGGACACTTTACCGACTTTGGCCAAAACGCAGAAACTAAATCATGATCCAAACGAGATTATGACCAAAATCCCGACCATGTCCAAAATGCCAAAGGTTTGTAAGGGCCATTTTACCGATTCTAACTAAAACGCAGAAATTAGATCAAAACCAAACTCCAACACGAGAACTTGACTAAATCGGTGAACTGTCGTAAGGAACACTTTGTTGACCGCGACGAAAACGGCGATATAGAATTATGACTAAAAGACCATCCCAATAGTGTTATTAATCCCGCTGCAGCTAATTAACTGTGTATACTTTAATAATACTAACTCCAATTATCTGGCAGATTTAATAAAAAACATTAATAGGTTTTGTAGTGACACATATCCAGGATTCCTTCATTTCCACGCACCGCTAAGTGTTAAGATGTTAAAAATATCAAATAACTCACACTGTCAAAATAAATAAAAGTTGCGTAAATAACAGATTTTCAAGTAGGAACACTGTTTTATTTTTTATGAGCACCTGCAACTTAGGTCTTTATGTAAATTGCCGAACTTCTTTGGAGATACATTTTCATTCGACAATTCTAGAAAACAAAATGGATAGTTATAATTCCTAAAAGTATGTCGGTAGTTAGAAATTAACCTAAATATTAGAGACCTATTTTTCTTATCTACCATCATTGCGTATTCAACTATACTTAATTTAAACAGTTCCTATGCACGACTATAAATGCCAACCGTAATAAAAAAATTAAAGACAGTTACTTTAAAAAGTTACAAACACATAAACAACTAATTACTTTTTATATTAAAAAAGTTTATATTTCTATAACACTGGCCCTCTATAAACATTTAAATCGGAGCCCTATTCAGTTTCTTCCATGCAATGGCCCCACCTTTGGTAATAGTCACAACATATATTTATGTAGCAGGATTCAAGTTTGATAATCAATTATTTTTTAAATACACCGTCTTTTATACATATGATTTAAGCTTTTAGAAGTTCAGACGTTATACCGGAGATGTTGACAAACTCAATATAAACTACAACAGTAGTAAAATTACTTACATTTAAGTGAATTAATGGAAGTATTTATATTTGACAAAGAGAGTGTGGTTCAAATTATTACCACCGTTTAATTACGGTACATAAAAATCTTAGGAAAAGAACAGAAAAAATCAGAATTGAATATTTTATACCTCTAAGTTTATACTAAATATATTTATGTCATAGATAATTATGGTTACAAACTACTTAGACAATTATTAGTATTAACATATTCAAATAGAACATTAAAATACAGTTAAGAAAGAATCGGTAATGTTAGTTTAGAAGAAATGTGTATAAAATACAATAAGTTGAGTGCAGCTAATTAATCGGTTTGTCTACTAAATAAAATAAAATTGAACAATGCAGTACGTTTTTGTATTCATAATTGCTTTCAATTTTTATGTATTTGTCAGGGTATTTTTATTTTTCATTTTTTCATTAATTCATCTGAATTTAATAGTTTTATTAATGAGTTTGTCAACATTTCTGGTCTGAAGTATTAAAAGCTCAAATGATGTCAAACACGGTGTATTTAAAATACGTTGAAAGGTAAATCATTGAAAAACATGAATTCTACCATGGTCGAATAACCAAGTATAGTGTAATATTAAAATATACCCAGTGACATGGGAATCGCAACACCAAGAAGGGGTAGGAACTTTTTACCAAACTTGGCAGAAACGGTTAACTACTAAAAGGTAGCAATTGATTAAAATTTTAAAGAAAAAGAACAAAATATAGACATAATTTTTATTAATAATGGGTTGGTCCCCCCCTATTGGTTACACACTCCCCCACACTTCGAGGCATCGATTCTAGCAGACGGTCGATTTTCTCTTGAGGTATTCTGTCCCAAGCAACCTGTAATTCGTGCTATAGAGCTTGCAGCGTCTTCGGAGGATGCAGCAAGTTCCTCAGTCTTCTCCCCATAATGTCCCAAACATGCTCGATGGGCCAAAGATTGGGAGATCGGGGTGGCCATGGCAAGAGATTGACATTTTCCTCTGGAAATCGGTCCATAGAACGTCTTGCAATATGGGGACGGGCATATCCTGCTGGAAAAGTGGCTCTTCCAACTGCTGAAGAAATGGAAGAATATGGGGTTCTACCACCTCATCCACATATCGCTGGGCGTTCATATTGCCTCGGATGAATAACACACGGGACTTACTCCCATAAGCTATAGCACTCCATACCATAATCCCCACAGTTTGGTGCACATGCCTCACAATAGAAAATTCAACATTGCGACGTTCCCCACGTGTTAATGTGAGCCTCATACGGCCATCATGCATCCCCAAACAGAATCGGGATACATCACTGAACACCACCCTATGCCACTCTAGGTTCTAGTGCAGTCGCAATCTACACCACTCCAAACGTGTTGAGCCGTTAGTGGTAACACAAGATGTGGCCGATAGGATTGCAAGCCGAAAGCTCTGATTCTGCGGTAAACCGTTCGAAGGATTACAGGACGACCTTCGTTAGCTAACAATTGATCGGCAATTGATCTGGTACTGGAGAATCGGTCTCTTGTTACCATAAGTCGGAGATGGCGGTCCTGTACTTCATTTGTTCTTCTTCGCCCCCCGGTTCCTCTTCTGCGACGTTCCTGACCTTCCCTAGTCAATGCCTGATAGCCTATAATG